>VXAU01005848.1:7750-56975 GCA_013399695.1 Formicarius rufipectus
ACCAGCCCAGGGGGCTCCAAGCCCCATCCAACCTGCCCTTGGACACTCCCAGGGATCCAGGGGCAGCCACAGCTCCTCTGCCCACCCTGTGCCAGGGTTACCCACCCTCCCAGCCAGGAATTCCTTCCCAGTTTCCCCCCCACCCATCCCTGTC
This sequence comes from Formicarius rufipectus, assembly GCA_013399695.1. Lineage (NCBI taxonomy): Eukaryota > Metazoa > Chordata > Aves > Passeriformes > Formicariidae > Formicarius > Formicarius rufipectus. Next base: position 7,905 of record VXAU01005848.1, read on the forward strand.
CTCTGGCCCTGGGAAGCCATTCCCTGTGTCCTGTCCCTCCAGTTCCTGATGATCAGTTCCCCTCCAGGTTCCTTGTAGGCCCCTTCAGATTCTGGAAGGCTGCTTAATTTAATAACCACAGCCTTCAAAACACAGAAAGATGTTGAAGGAAACCCCCAGGGTGGTTAATATTTCACAGTCTCTGCCCTTTAAAGAACTGGGCTGCTGTCAAAATTCCCAGGGTGGTTTATCCACAGTGAGTCCCGTGAGAACACAGATGTGATTGGAGACATTTAAAGGTTCAGTCTGTAATGGGTGATGCTTTAACTTTGGATGAGGACATTCTGGTGTCCACAAAATAACAGTGGATGACCAAAGGAGCCTTTTTAACCTGCCTTTCCCCGGGGTTTTGTATCATCACCTGTGGCTGGGCTTTGTGGGTCCTGGCATGTCTGAAACCATCGGGGCACAGACCCTCCACCTGGCTGACGTCCCTCTTTGAACTGCTCCTTCTCTTAGTCACTCCTTTCCTTTTTTAAATCTGAAATCAAACCACACAGTCATAGTTCCTCAAATAGCTCCCAGACAGGTTTTCAGCTGCCAGGGGAAGGGAAGGTCACTCCTCATCTGCTGCTGTAGTTACCTGGTGCAGCGAGCGTGTCCCGGCACAGACACAGCTCTGCTGAGCCTCCTGCAGCGGGCAGAGCTGCCCCTCCCCGAACCTCTGCAGCCTGCCCTGCTCCTTCTGTCCCCTCTCTGCCTTTCCTCCCGCAGTTCATCCTGGATTGTCGGAGCACTCCACAGGATGCCAGGCTCTGACACTCAGAGTTCTGGAAAGGAGGAAGACAGTGGTTTTCTCTGGCAGTGCAGCGCCCTGAGGAGGGCTCCCCTGTGCCCGTGGCTGAGGACACGGCTCTGGCTCTGGGGTGAAGGGGGTGGACATCTGCCCAGCCGTGGGCCGTGCTGAGCTTTGCTCCAGGTTTTCAAATGGGCAGCAGGGGGAATGGTGGGAGCCACAGGCACCGTTACACAGGCAAGTTCTGTGGTTTGAAATACCCCAGGTTTATTTTCTGCCTCTTTCTTCCATGTGACTGGAACAGGCAGAGGAAGGATGAGTTGGAGCAGAGGATGTCGGCGCTTCAGGAGAGCAGAAGGGAACTGATGGTGCAGCTGGAGGGGCTGATGAAGCTGCTCAAAGTAAGGAATCCCCTGTTGGAAAGGCAGCACCTCCCTCCCTCCCCTGGGGCTGGGGCTGCTCTGGGATCCCTGCACAAACACTTGATGAGGAATGGCAGGAGTTTGCAAAAAGCCGTTTCCACCGTGGCTCTGCCTGGGGGTGCAGGTGGTCACTGGGTTTTCAGGTTCACGTGGTTAAAGTGTGGAGAACCCAATTTGGAAGGGTTTAAAGAAGGATTTGATTTGATTTGATTGGATAAATGGGGGCTGATCTTGGGCACCAGTTCTGTTCTTCCAGCTCAGCCCCTCCCCACCCTCCCAGCCAACAGTTCCTTCCCAACCTCCCCCCATCCCTGCCCTCTGAACGTGGAAGCCATTCCCTGTGTCCTGTCCCTCCAGCCCCATCCCCAAGTCCCTCTCCAGCTCTCTTGTAGTTCCCAGATTTATTTAAGAACTTTATCCAGCAGCTTGGGCTGGGTATAAGGAAAAGCTTTATGCCCATGGGGGTGCCCAGGCAGTGAGATGGGGGCCCACAGAGGCTGCACCATCTCCACCCTCAGAGGTTTCCAGGACCCCACTGGCCAGTGCCCTGAGCAACCTGGTGTGACACTGGCTTGTCCTGAGTAGGAGGCTGCACTGGAGACCTCCTGAGGTCCCTTCCCACCTGAGCTGTCCTACAAGCTGTCACTCTGGAATTACCTGGTCCTACAGGTTGCAGCATGTGGCTGTTTGCCTCTCCCCCCAGAGCTCCCAGTGGGGCCTGGTGGCTTCTCTTGAATAAAGCATCTTCCAGAAAGACCTCTGCTCCTGAGCTGGAGAAATCAGAAATGGAAAATTCCCTGCCACTGCACATTTGCCCAAAGAGTTAGAAATTTATGCCTGGTTTTCATCTCTAATTCAGTTTGCACCTCTTGGTTCTCCCTCCATGAAATCAAGGAACACTTTTGCACCCTGTGTTCTGCCTGCACAGATCCCTTCTCAGCTCAGCCAAGGAACTTCCCAGTGGTGATTTGAAACCAGAGAGACAGGCAGAGCTCTGCTGGGCCCCTCACAGTGCTCCACTCCAGCCTTTTTATGGATGGTTTCTTTGCCTTCCCCAGATTTGTGATAGAATTTTTTTCAATCTGGCAAAAACAAACTGTATGTGGAATTCTTCCCTGACCCTCAGCAACCAGTGCAGTCACAGCAGGGGCTTTACTGCCCTCCATCCCTGCTTTCCTTTTTGTGCCTTTTGGAGCCTCTCAGTCATCCAGCTCTTCCTCTGTGGATTTATTTAATTCTGTGGTAACTGGTTAATGAGGATGTTGTGGGTAAATCCTCTGCTGTGCAAATCTCTTACATCTGTGCAGCCCCTTTAGAAGCCAAACCTGTTGTACATTCAAATAACAAAATCAGCTTTTTTTGTCAAGACTCCCTTTCCATGAAGATCCAAATCTTCTGTGTTACCTGTGAGTTGGGTCCTGTGTCAGCATTTCTGTGACTCTGGGTGAACTGATGGCAGGGTCAGAGATCATGGAATGGTTTGGGTGGGAAGGGACTTCAAAGCCCACCCAGTGCCACCCCTGCCACGGGCAGGGACACCTCCCACCAGCCCAGGGGGCTCCAAGCCCCGTCCCACCTGCCCTGGGACACTCCCAGGGATCCAGGGGCAGCCCCAGCTCCTGTGCCCACCCTGTGCCAGGGCTGCCCACCCTCCCAGGGGAGAATTCCTTCCCCAAATCCCATCTCTCCCTGCCCTCTGGCCCTGGGAAGCCAATCCCTGTGTCCTGGCACCCCAGGCCTGTGTAAGTGGGATCTCTCCATCTTTCCTGTTGGCTCCTCCAGGTCCTGGAAGGTCACACTGAGGTCACCCCGAAGGTTCTGTTGTTTCAGTTGTCTTTCCTCCCTCTTTGAATATCCCCATCCCAGTCCTGGGCTCTCCAAGCTGCATTAGAAATTCCCTTCCCTGCCCCAGGTAGTTCCTCACTCAGGTAATTACGTGAAGCTGCAAGTTCCCCACCCTGCTGATGTAAAGATAGTGTTTCTAGCAGATATTTTCACCCCTTTTCCCATGATCAGTGTCAGTACTGCCCTGCCTGCTGAGGGCAGCTCCTTGGGGCAGTGCAGGGAGTCAGAGCAGAGCCAGGAGCCCTTGGCCCTGCTGAGGATCTCACCCCTGACCCACGGTGGTGCTGCTGCCTCCAGCCTTGGTCTGGTTGGGATATTTGTGTTCCCATCAAACTCTCATTTTCAGTGGTTTTGGCCCTGCCAAACACAATTTTCCCCGGCCAGGTTTTATCTTCTCTCATCACTTGGTGCTCTTCAGAAATGTTCATCTATAATTTACATCAGCTGTTAAGCTTTTACAGGGGTTTTTCCATTTTCTTATGCAGTATTTTTTACATTTTTAATGCTGCCTTCATTTTGCCATTTAGGGCTGGATTCAGCCTCCCCGACTCTGGTTGTCTGAGAGTCTGGAGCCTGAAATCCCCCTCTAAAGAAAAGGAAAGTGAGGAAAGGCTTCAGAGATGTCCAAAACTCCTCCTGAGGGGCAGCTCTGACCCCTGCTCCCTGTGACAGGGGCAGCACCCAGGGCAGGGGTGGGGGCCTCTCAGGGAAAGGGCCTTCCCCCCGAGGGTGGTGGGCACTGCCCAGGCTGCCCAGGGCAGTGGGCACAGCCCCGAGGCTGCCAGAGCTGCAGGAGGGGTTGGACAATGGGACAGGGACGGATTGTTGGGGAGTCCTGGGCAGGGCCAGGAGCTGGATTGATGATCCCTGTGGGTCCCTCCCAGCTCAGGGTGTCGCGTGGTGCTCTGAAGGGCTGTCTTTGGAAGGCCACAGTGTCCTCTGGAGGTTCAGCCACTTTTCCCATGCTGTGAGGTTTGGGAAAGGTCCTGGACTGAGGTCCCTTCCCACCCAAACCAGTTATGGTTCTGTGGTTTGGGACTGTTTTGGTTGCTCGTGCTGATGTCATTAAGCCCCCATGGTGAGTGTCCTGCCCTGGTGTTTGTGAGCCCACCCAGGACCCACCCAGACGTTGCCATGTGGAGCTGGGGTTGGGTTTTGCATGGAGTGTCTTCCACAGTCCCTCTCTGGCATGGGACACTTCCCTTGGGGGATCCACTGAGAGGAATGTCAGGGACTCACAGGCTGCTGTGGGTGGTGGTGGCTGCCCCATCCCTGGAAGTGTCCGAGGGTTGTGTGGGGCTTGGAGCCACCTGGCATCGAGGGAGGTGTCCCTGCCCGTGGCAGGAGGTGGGTCTCAATGGTCTGTAGGGTGCCCTCCCACCCAGCCCATCCGGGGCTTCTCTGACTCTCCAGGCCATTAGCTTGGCTTTCCCTTCCTTCCTGGGTCTCCTGCAATGCCCAGGTGCCTTGGGCTGGCCCTGAGGAGCATTCCATGGGGCTGGCTCCCTGCTGCCCCTGTCTCAGCTCCAGGATCTCAGCTGGATCCCGTTTCCCTCGCTCCGTTTCCGCTCCGCGCTTCCCTCGCTGGCTGCTGGTGATTTATCTCCTCACCCTCACTCCTACCACGCTCCGTCCCTCCTGAGGGGGTGTTTGCACATCTCTAGTTCACCCCAGGGCCTCATTTTTCAAACTAGCAACTCCTTTGTGGCGTGGAGATGGTTGGAGATCCTTCCCCTGCCCCGGCCTCCCATCTGGTGCTGGTGCTGGTGGGAGGAACACCTGGAAACGTGGGGAGGGCAGCGATGCTGAGCTGTGTCTGAGGGCAGCCAGACCCCACAGCTGCTGCAGGAGCACCTGAAAACACACCTGAAGGAACCCCGAGTCTTGGCAGAAGAAACAAGAAGTGTCTGCTCAGACACAGGGAATTCTCCACAGCCATTCCCAGATTCCCCTGCAAGTGCAGTGGGAAAACAGCTCTCAGTGGTCGGGGAGAAGAAGCTGCTTTAAATTAAGGGAAAGGTTCTGGTTAATCCTGCTCAGATGGGAGATCAGGGAGGGAAGGTGGATAAATGGGTTCATGGATTTCAAGGCCAGAAGGAGCTTTTATCCCATGAATTTTAATTCCATGACCTGGATTTCTGGGGAGCCGTGCTTAGGAGGGGTCCCTGTGCTGGGGGTCTGTGCCAGGCCAGCATGGACAGTCACCTGCAGTGCTGTGGTTGCTGGTTTGGGGTCGGTGAGTCACCAGAGCTCTGCTCCAGCCCTTCTGCCAGAGCTCGTGGCCGGGGCTGTCTGTGGAAGGGTCTGAGCTGGGAAGGGAACTCCGCTCATCCCAAGGACTTCTCCTACGGTTGAAGGCAGGATGTGGCTCCACTTGCCCAGCATGATCACAGGGGACGTTTCCTTGCTTCCAAAGAGGATAAATTCATCCAAAGTTCACCCTTTTTTGTCCTCCACACTGGGAGGGAGCTGTCCTGGCACAGACTCTGCAGGGCAGGAATTGTTTGCTCTGCATCTTTTTCCTTACTCAGCATCTCTGGTGCTTTTGCCTCCCAGTGTTTTGTGTCCCATTCCAGCCCTGGTTCCTTTGCCCTTGCAGTCCCATTGGCAGAGGTCCTGGAATGCCCAGTGGGAACTGACCCAAAAGGTGATGTTTTGCTTCTGGGCTGTGGCAGTTTTGGGTCTCTGTGAGGACAGATTAGTGCCCCAGGGAACGGAGTGCCAGCAGAGTTGGACACTCCAGCCTCTGGAGGATGGGTCTGGTGTTTGTTGCCTCGAGGGCAGCACAAGAGGCCTTCTGAGTCCAGAGAAGGAAGAATCATGGAATCATGGAGTGCTTTGGGTTGGAGGCTCATCTCATTCCATGGGCAGGGACACCTTCCACCAGAGCAGGCTGAAGCCGGTGAAGGTCCTGTGTAAAAGAGGAGGTACCCCTTGGATCCAGGGGATCCATCCTGTGCTGTCCATCCTGTGAGTTCATCTTCAGCCAACACCAGGGGCCCCTTTACAGAGAATTCTCTTGAGAACGTGACAAGTGTCCCTTTGCTCCCCCACCACGGCCCTCGTGTCCCATGTCCCCAGTTCCTGTCATGCCTGGAGGTGTTTGCACCGTTCCCCCTGTTCTGTTCTTTCATTGTGGCTGTTGGGTGAAAATATTGTGTGTTTTGTGTGAAAACTTTCGCACGATAATTAATCTTTCCTCTTTCTCTCTTCACCTTTTTCTTTTGCCGACATTTCTAGGAAGAAGAGCAAAAGCAGGCAGTAAGTTGACTTCACTTTGTAGGTGATCTGACTCTTTTTCCTTCCTGCATGAAATCCATTTTCTGTTAATTGGCTTGTATGCAAATAAACCCTGGGACTGTGGGGCCTTTCTCGCTTGTGGGTTTGCAAACAGCCTCCTTCAGTTCCAGCAGAGCATGTGTTGTGGATGTCCTGGAAGTTATTGCTCCTCCCTCCCTTTCAAATGGAGCTGCTTGCCATGGGACACAACCCGTGGCTGGGTTCCTGAGGCTGGGATGGAGTCGTGCATGACCATCCAAGGCTGACAATGGGGATTCTCAGCTGGCTTCAGAACTGATGTTGTGGGAGATCCTTTGGAGTATTTCACGTGCTAAGAAAGCTTTCTTGTCTCTTCAGGAACCCTTTAATTTGCCTCCTTGCCACATACAAGTCAATGCATGAAAACTAATTAATGCCTTAATATTCTGGGCATGGATCCATATCCTTCAGTCCTGGCAGAGTCCCCTTGAGCGAGCCCCGGGCTGCTCGTGGGGAGCAGGAGGAGAGAGCTGACAGGAGACAAGAACGCCTTCGCTCTGTTGCCGATATTTCCCTTTCCTCTGCCGCCCGTTCCACCCCGAATCCTGTGCTGATTTCGGGATCCACTCCAGAGGGAGCCCTTTTGCTTTTCTCGGGAACAGCCAGATGTTCGGTGTCTTCTCCCCAGCGCAGCACATTTGCAGCGTTTTCAAACATGGTTTCCTCCCTCCCCAAGGTTTAATGACCATTAACCCCGAGTCTCGCACAGTCGGGGGTTTGACACCTTGTTTGGCACGTACATCACTGGCTATTGGACACGGGAATCGGAAATTCTGGTGGCTTGTTCTTTGCAGGGAGTGTGTATTTTGGGGTAGCTTCTATTGGTGGAAACACTTCAGTTCTACAAATGCTGAAATTTGCTTTTGGTGACTCCTGGGTGGCCTTTTATTAATGTTCTGTCACCAGTTTAGGGTGGTGGTGAGTGGGCATCTTCTGTGGGAGCCCAGGTCGTCATTAGGTGATCAGAGAATCATGGAATAGCCTGGGTTGGAGGGGATCTTAAAGATCATCCAGTTCCCACCCCCTGCCATGGGCAGGGACACCTCCCACCAGCCCAGGGGGCTCCAAGCCCCATCCAACCTGGCCTGGGACACTCCCAGGGATCCAGGGGCAGCCACAGCTGCTCTGCCCACCCTGTGCCAGGGCTGCCCACCCTCCCAGCCAGGAGTTTTCCCATAATATCCAATCTCAACCTATCCCTGGGTTTGCTGAGGCACCTGGCAGAAATCATTTGGCTCATTGAAGGGACCAGGTTGCAGCACGTGGGAGGATCTTCAAGGAATGTCCTGGGGGAAGGAAAACAACCGAGGCACTGCCGTGCCTGTCCTCCAACTCCTGACTGTGCCAGTGGAATGTGGTTTGTGTGTCATTCTCCTACCAGCATCATTCCTAGGAATAACCCTCTGCAGGGAAAGGCAGTGTTATGTATTAGCTCATTTTTCCTGTGCTGTGCTTTCATCTGGATTATGGATATAGCAAAAGGGTAAATATGAGATCAGGGAAGAATTTGACCAGCTCTGCCTCCCTCCTTTCCCTGGAACACTGTGTCAGGAGAAGGACAATGAGCCAAAACTGAAATAATGTCAACACAGTGACATTCTGTCCAGGCCAATTCTATTGGAATTGGGGATGAATGAGCCAAAAAGCCTCAAGAAAGGCAGATTTTGACCAACCAAAGGATGTGTTGCTGATCTGTAGAAGTTGAAACTTTACATCCTTCCTTCGCTTGGACTGAGAGCTGTTCTGCTCCCGGGTGTGAAGGTGCAGCCTGGAAGGATAGAAATCCCAGGATATGCTGCTCCCTTTGGCTGAGAAACACAGAGAAACCCCAGAGTGGCTGGGATGGAAAGGCAGCTCTGAGGTCACCCAGACCTGTGCTCAAAACAGACAGGATCATGGAATCCCAGAACGGTTTGGGTGGGAAGGGACATTAAAGTTCATGCAGTCCCACCCCCTGCCATGAGCAGGGACAGCTCCCACTGTCCCAGGTTGTTCCAAGCCCTGTCCAACGTGGCCTTCTGTGAGGGAAAATGTGGAGCAGCCTCTGGGTGCTGTGGATGAGAAGGTCCAGGTGTCCAGGGGATCTGAGGTGATGCTCCTCCCAGCCCTCAGTGAGGGGGATCAGTTGTGTGGTGGCTGCAGAATGGCCACGGAGGGTTAAGGTCGATAGCAGGTAGAAGGAGGATCATGGATTAGGGCCAGCAGCACATCAAGAGCAGCAAAGTTTGCAGCCTCTGATGTTCCTTCAGTGCTGGGGCTGCAGGTCCCTTTCTGCCTTGGTCAGAAAATCATGGCAAGTTAAAAGGAATTTGCCTCAGGAGAGCCTCTATTTCTGATCCTGGAATTTGTGAGCAAGTCCATAAACCTCTGTGTCTGTTCAGAGCTGATCTGCTATCAAGATGCTGACGGTTTCTGTGCTGTCTTGGGCTCAGTGGGGCCAGTCCTGGGCACACCCTGCAGGAACAGAGCCCTGTGCAGAGATGTTCTTCCAGTGACGGAGTTTGGGGCCACATGGTGTTCGTGGCCCACCACACTGTTCTCCACTACTGCTGGGATTGTGTGTCCCAGCCAGTAAAGATCCTAATTTACAACAGGACCATTTCCATGTCACAGCTGGTGAGAAACTTGGATAATCTGCTAAATATTAAAGCCCCTTTGTTTGTAGTCAAAGGAGCAGCCGTCGGAGCTGCGCTGTTCCACATCCAGAGGGACGTTAATGGGATTCCCGAGGATGTGCATCACAGGGATGGTGTCCTTGGCGTGTCCTACAATCCACACACAGACCCCGAGGAGTGGCAGGCCCTTGTGCTGCAGCACCAGAGAACGTCTCTAATGCCAAACAGGCCCAGGAACCCAGCAGAGCAGCTCACATGGGAGGGCTGGAACGCTGGGATGGGATCTTGTCCTCTCAGGAAACGGTGGGAACCGTCAGAAGAGCAGAGCACTTTGGGCTCACGGCTTTCGGAAGTGGATGCACACTCACCCAACAGTCCTTGGCAAGTCGTGGAAGTCATGGGAAGGTTTTTCCTCAACCCCATGGAGAGGGATCAGGAGTTCCCCTTTTCCTCCTGTGGTTCACATCGTGTGGATGAGACCTTCCAGTGAGCCTGAGCAGAGCAAGGGCAGTGGTGCTCGTCCCCTTCATGAGAGGAACCTTCTCAGTTGTGGCTGCAGCAAAGCTGAGCCCAGCAACCAGCTCAGGTGGCACCTGCATCCTCTCCCAGGGGATGCAGACACCTGGGAGTAGGGAATTCCCAACCCTGCAGAGCCCTGGGTCCCTGGAGAAGCCTCGTGTCGATACCCAGATCTGGGGCTGCTGTTCAGTTCTGCATCCACTGCATCAGGTGCAAAGGTGGAGTGCCCAGCCCTGGAGGTGCCCAAGGCAGGAGTGGCCGTGGCACTGAGTGCTCTGGGCTGGGCACAGGGTGGGCTTGATGGTCTTGGAGGGCTTTTCCAACATCCATGATTCAGGGACTCCTTGGCCTCCCAGAGCCCGTGGCTGCAAGTGGTGTTGGGAACAGTGTGCCAGGGAAGTGCTGAGGAATGGGCTCACTGAGCTGTGTCCCAGCCCTGCCAGTGAGCCCTCCAACACTTGGATCCTGAGCAGCATCTGGTTCCAGTGCCAGGAACGCTCCTGTGTGGGGTTCAGCTCTCTAATGTGGACCTGCAGAGCTCTGGAGTGAGCTTGGGGTTGGTGCCTGAACTAAGAGCCTGTTCATGGATCTCCTGGAGGATATCCTTGAATCCCAGTGGTTTGGGTGGGAAGGGATCTTAAAGCTCATCTACTCCAACCCTCCAGCCACGGACAGGGGCATCTTCCACTAGACCAGGTTGCTCCAAGCTCCATCCAACCTCAATCAAACCTAGAAGGGCTCCTGAAAGAGCAAATTAAAGTTGTGTAGGGAGCTTGTCCTCCATAGCAGTGGAGTTCACCTGTCAGTGGACATTTCAGAAGGAAAAGTGGGATCTGTGCTGCCATCAGGTATTGGAGGTGAAGAAGACCCTCATCTGGCTCATTAGTTGGCAGCACTGCCCCTGGCAGGTGATTCTGGGATATGAGGAGGACTTGGCAGGGAACAGCCACGGATATGTGTCAGGATTACTGTCTCGGAAGGTTTGCTCTGGGGGATCTTCACTGTCTTGAGGTGGTTGAGTCAGGTAAGAGCCAAATCCCTGAGTCATGTGGTGATGCTTCCTGTTGCCATGGGATGAGCACTGCAGTGGAGACTGTCTGCAGGAGAAGTGGTGTCTGTCTGAAGAGAGAAGTCCCCTCTCCTGGAGCATTCCCGAGTTTCTCCGGGCTCAGCGAGACGTCCCTGGCCATCTTCTGCAGTCTGTGCCACCCTCGGTGGGCTTGGAGAGAGACCTGGGACAGGGGATGGAGGGACAGGACACAGGGAATGGCTTCCCAGTGCCAGAGGGCAGGGATGGATGGGGGGATACTGGGAAGGGATTCCTGGCTGGGAGGGTGGGCAGCCCTGGCACAGGGTGGGCAGAGAAGCTGTGGCTGCCCCTGGATCCCTGGCAGTGTCCAAGGGCAGGGTGGACAGGGTACAACCTGGGTAGTGGGTGGTGTCCCTGCCCACGGCAGGGGATGGGAATGAGATGGGCCTTAAGGTTCCTTCCAGCCCAAACCATTCTGGAACTCTGGGCTGCTGGGCTGGCGAGGGGCCCCGGTGGGTGCAGAGGGGCTCTGGTGCCCTTGTGTGGAGCAGACAAACAGCACGAGGGACACGTGTTGTCAGACAGGGGCTGGGACAGCAGGGAGCACGTGGCCGGGTCCAGTCAGCCTCCTAGGAACCAGAGAGCTTTCCCAAACTCGCAGTGGAGGAGCTGCTGGGCAGCAGGGTGGTTCTTCCTGGGCTCCCTCTGTGCCACGGAGAGGTGCCAGCCAGGAGGCAGGACGGGCTCTGCCACGGCCCAATCCATTCATGCCTTCCCTGAATCACATTCCTCTGCCCTTAATCACGGTTTGGATCACACAGCCAGAAACAGGCAGGAGTTTGTTCAGTTCCTCGTCTTCCAAGTCCTGCCTTGGCTGAGAGACACGTCTGCCAAGTTGCAGCTCTGAAACCACTGCCCTGTTCACACAGCTCTGGGCTCAGGCTGCTCCTGCCTCTGGCTTGGGGCAAAATACCCTTATTACTGTGCTTCAGACCCAGCTGAGGGGTTGGGTCTGTGTTCCAAACAGGTCCTCACATCAGGGGCTGCCTGAAAATGTTTCCACTTTAATCCTTTAGAGGTTTCTGTTTATTTTCATATTTTTTTGCTTTAATATGTGTTGTTTATAAAATGAGAGTTAGAAATTAAACAGTGTCAGAGGTTTGCACCAGGAAGTGCAGTTCCTCTGGATTTATTGAGGGGGCTTATAGGGGAAGTCAAGGTGTGGTAGGAACCCTGTGTGCCTGGGGGGGTCCAGGAGCCACAGGAGCTTATTTTTGTGTTCAGCATATTCCCCATAAGAGGAGGCAGCAGCTTGCCCTGCTGGAAAGGACTTGGAAGTCCTTCAAAGTGTGTGGGGAAGTGTGTGAAAGCTGTATATGGTGCATAATACAGTGCCTGTTGAGGAGGTGTCCAGGATGGAGGAATCCAGGCAGCTCTCCCTTATTTCAGCAGCAGGCCCTGAGGTGCCCCAGGCACCAGGAGAACCCAGGACCTGCCAGGCAGAGGTTGGACAGGGCTTGGAGCCACCTGTTCTGGTGGAAGGTGTCCCTGCTCACAGCAGGGGATGGGATGAGATGGGGTTTAAGGTCCTTCCCAACCCAAACCACTCCATCCTTCTGTGATCCTACGTTGTGCCAAAGCAGCATTTGGCATCCAAGGACATCATGTCTTCGAGGTACCTGGGAGCAGCACTTGTGCCCACACCCCCCAGACCTGGGCTGCCCCTGTGCCTCTGTCCCAAACACACCGTGCTGGGGGCTGTCCCGTGGCTGGGGGCACCAACAGCAGCTTCATTCTCTGAGTCCCCTCCAGCAGAAATTTGGCTTCTTGGCCTTTGAGGAGTGTTTGGTCAACACCCAGGTGGGTTTGTGCCCTGCCCAGGGCTCAGCTGTACCATGAGGTGTCCGTGGCAGCAAAGCCAGCTTGAAACCTTCCTCTTCCTGTGCCAGCAGCTCTGTCCATCCAGTGTTTGAGGGGCCACACTGCAAACCAGAGCACTGGAATTGTGCCCTTAGACAGAACATTCCTGGGGCAGAGGTGGACCAGAAGCTCCTGCAGCTGCCCCATCACTGACCTTGTGCAGCTGTTTGAGGAACCCACACTGGAAGGGGCTGGATGTGGGTCCCAGGACTGATGTTTTTGAAGCTCCTTGGCTGAAAACAGGGATGAGCACCTGTGTGGGAGGGAGGGAGGGTGTCCAGGCAGGGCCTGGGCGAGGTCTGGACCCTGTGGAACCATGAGGGGAGAGGATGGTTTGTGCCAGAGCAGAACAGGAGGAATGTTCTGAGGGCTGATGAGCAGCGTCCCTGCACAGTCAGGGAGTGTTTGGAACCATGAATTCAGTGCTCAGGTTTACCCTGTAGGAACCATCAAATCCCAGACTGGTTTGCATGGGTAGGGACCTTAGAGCCCATCCCCTTCCACCCCCTGCCATGGGCAGGGACACCTTCCACCATCCCAGGTTGCTCCAAGCCCCGTCCAACCTGCCCTTGAATATTTAATCACCAGGAAAGATCTCACTGGCAAGGTCACAGTGGGCTTTTGTTGAAGATACTCTCCCACTCCGTGGGTGTTTCCACCCCTTGTTGCTTGTTCCTGAGGATTTGCTGTGGTGTGTTGGTGGCATTTCTCATTTCCTCTCGGTGTTTCCACGGAATCATTTGTCGCCACATTTGGGGACAGATATTCCCAAGCCTGGATGTTGTGTTTCCGTTGTGGAGAGATCACTGTGATGACTGGAGAGATGTACTACAAGGATTTGCATTTGTTTTGGCAAGATCTGATTTTACTTGATGTTTGTTTAGTCCCTGGGAAATGTGATGCTGCTGCTGAGTTTGGCAGGACCGACGACAGGATTCTGGAATAGTCTCTTCCCCCGTGTTGTCTTTGGGCATGGGCTGTAAGTGGTTAAACCATCGTCCTTGTGGAGTCCAGGATGTGAAATATTTATTGCTTCCCTGCTGAATTTCATAGCCATGCTGACTCTTCTGAAACAATGCTTTCCTCACTTTGTAGTCAAGTGCTCCAGCACTCAATAAGCTGAAGGAAGTGCAGCCAGTGCGTGCAAGCTCCTCCTTGGGGTGTGATCCAGCACACACTCCGTTCCCTGCACCTCCTAATTCCTGCTGCTGGGCTGGAGCACCGGCTTGGCACCCAAATGCACATGAATGAGGCCATAAATAGTGGATATGAGCAGCTTTTCCACAGCATTTTAATCTGAACCAAACTCCGGAACTGTACATTTTCACATCCTTTGGTGTTGAGTTGTGTCCATTTCAGAGACGGGGAGAAACAACCCTTCTTTAGACACTCAAGAATATCCAACGAGGTGTTGATGAAATTCCAATGGGAGCCATGTGCCTGTATGTTGGCTGCTGCCTGTAGAAGGCATTGCTTAGACAATCCCAGGATGGTTTGGGTGGGAAGGGACCTTAAAGCTCATCCCATCCCACCCCTCCATGGGCAGGGACACCTCCCACCAGCCCAGGTGGCTCCAAGCCCCGTCCAGCCTGGCCTGGGACACTCCCAGGGATGGGGCAGCAACAAAAACTTCTGTTGTTGTGGCCTTCGGAAGAAGCCCACAAAAATTCTTTCATCCACAATCATGGACAATCCAGGAGAAGCCCGTGTTGCATCTGCAGATCATCCCCATCATCCCAGAGCCTGCTGCCGTCACCTTGCTGAGGGAGCAGCCAGAGCTGACCTGCACCTGTGGGGTGGGAGGTGAACGGTGCTGTTAATGCCCAGCAATTCCATTGCAGAGGGATTAATACTGAGGGATTCAGTGTGTGCATCTGCAGGACTTTCCCCCGATCATTATCCCAGCCTAGAAGGGTAATCAAAGCCACGTGAAGGACATCTGGATCCACTGTTGCTTCATGTGGCACCTGGCCCTTATTAATAGTAATGAGGAAATGGCAGTTCGGGGTTTCTTGACCTCACATGAAATTCATTTCACTGGGCAAAGGTTGATAACAGATGGCAGCAATTTGGGGCTCAGTTCATCATCTGTTCCACAGACTTCATTGCTCTGGTTTGGCCCTTTCCTCTGTCGGGAGCGATCCCTTTTTCCACCTCACCTCTTTATAAGGGTTGTCTTTTTCAAAGGGAGCCCTGGAACATCTTGTTAAAGCCTGTTCTGTGCAGCACGAGGGTTTGGGGATGGCCTGACACAGCCTCACCGTCCCAGAGAGCATAAATCACTCCTTTACTAACTGTGTAGTAAACTTTTATCTTTTTGAAGCTGGGAGTTTCTTCAGCATTACTGGCCCCTCTCCAGTTTGTTCTTGCCTTCCCCAGCCCACAAATACACTTCTGCACTCGGGCTTTGAGCAAAGGAAAGAGCTACAAGAAGACACAGCCTGTGATTGTCAATACAATGCACTGAAAGCCCTGCGGCTGTTCAGCCTGGGGAGGAGAGGGTTGTGTGTGTGCAGACCTCTGAGCAGCCTTCCAGTGCCTGAGAGGCTCCAAGGATACGGGAGGGGGACTTGGGACAAGGGCCTGGAGGGACAGGACAACAGGGAATGGCTTCCACTGCCAGAGAACAAGGTTAGATGGGATGGTGGGAAGGGTTTGTTCCCTGTCTGGCCCTGGCACAGGGTGGGCAGAGCAGCTGTGGCTGCCCCATCCCTGGAAGTGTCCAAGGCCAGGTTGGATGGGCTTGGAGCAACCTGGGCTGGTGGGAGGTGTCCCTGCCCGTGGCAGGGGATGGAACTGGATGATCTTTAAGGTCCCTTCCAACCCAAACCATTCCATTATTCGATGGTTCTGCCTCAGACCAGTGTTGTTGTCAACTCGAGTCTAAGTTAGCCACATCCTCGGGGAGCTGGTGCCAGCTGAGGTTGGAAGAGCATGTGGCACCTACAGAGAGGATTTGCACTTTGGTGTCTGTCTTGGTGTTGTCACATCGAGGTTGATTCATGTAATCACAGAATCCCTGAGGTTGGAAAAATCCTCTAAGGTCACAGAATCCAAACGCTCCCACAGCACTGCCAGGGCCACCACTGACCCTCGTGCCAAATGCCACATCCACACGGCTTTTAAAGCCCCCCAGGGATGTTCAGCCAGGGCTGGACAACCATTCCAATGAAGAAATGGTCCCCAGTACCCAACCTGAAGCTCTCCTGAGGCAGCTTGAGGATTCAGTTATCCTTAAAAGTGCCCCCAGGTCGAGCAGCCAAGAGATCTCTGCACCACTTGCTCTGACTTGGTCGTAGGTTTTCCAGAGGGTTCTGGGTTTCTTCCCTCTGGCCATGTAGCTCCTTGCCAGAAGCAGTGGTGGAGCTCCTGGTAGGGTGAAACCTTTTATCTGTGCTTTTTTTGGTTGGGCTTTTTTCATCATTTCCGCTGATTCGAAACATGCTGGGAGCAACCTAAAGAAACCCAGAAAATACAGGCACATTATTGTGTGGTGTTACAGAAACATGGTGAATCCAGGCCCCTGGAAATGCTGAGGTGGGATATTGCTTGCTCAGATGTTGTGTCAGCCACCATAGGGATCACTCCCTCTTGTCCGGGGTGGCTCCTGCACTGCGACAACGTGGATTTACAGCCTGGCTGTCACAGCCCAGGCAAGCCCTGGGGGGAATATCACACTGAGCTGCAGGGAGGAAAGCAAACACATACCTGGAATCAATTGATCCATAGTCCTGCATCAAAATAGTCCTACCTAAGAGCTGACTGGGTGAAATATCAGTTCCAGCTGGAGCTTTGGCCTTTCATGGTGTTTTCAGCCTGAAACCTCGTGGGGTTTTTTATTTATTAAAGTGAAATGGAAGTTATTCTAACAACCAAAATCATTGTGTAATCCAAATTGGGTTTAGAGACAAATGCTTGTATTGTATTTGTGATTTACCCTGTCGTTTGCTACTGTAAATACCCCTCTGGGTTTGCCAGCCTGAAGCAGATGTGCTTCAATGCACAGAGAATTAAAAGAGCAGAGAAATCTCAGTATTTTAACTGATGCAGTTTAGGGGAAATGTTCAAGGCCAGGTTGGATGGGGCTTGGAGCACCCTGGTGTGGTGGAAGGTGTCCCTGCCCACGGCAGGAGGTGGAATGAGTTGGGCTTTTAGGTCCCTTCCCAGCCAAACCCTTCTGGATCGGATGATTCCATGAAAACCCTGCTCCCATGAGTATCAGCTTTCCTTTCTCTGAACCTTTCTCTGCTGAATTTCACCCAGTGGAGGTGAGGGGGGTGCTTCCTTTAAGAAAGATCAGAATTCCAGTGTCCTCCAGGGACTGAGAAACCTCCCTCAGCTGCTGCAGCCGTGGCACTGCCCATCCCCATCCCCGGCGCTCATTTGGAAACATCCCATGTTTGCTTCCAGCAGCCTCCATTCTCCAGGTCATTGGCAGCTTAATCCTGCGTTTCTGATGGTGGTAACGAGTCCATCAGATCAGACAAGGCAGAGAATTCCAGGAGATCCACCCCTTGTCAGTGGGGTTGTGCCATGATGATGCTCCTGGCACTGGGGCGTGGCGGTGTCGGGCCCTGCCGAGCATCACTGCACATCCACAGCATCACATCCCACAGGGCTTGGGCTGGGAAGGGACCCCAAAACTCATCCCAACCCACTGCCTTGGGCAGGGACACCTTCCACTGGAGCAGGTGTCAGGTGAGCCCTGTCGCCACCAGGTTGGGTATGGCAGGATCTGTCAGTGGTGCCACGAGGGCACTGCCAAATTCTTGCCTCCAGTTATTCCTGCCAGAGATTCCTGCAGTGCTTCTCATGCCCTGGTGCACAACCTCAGCTGGCTTTGCCCTGGTGGAGCTGGTTCACTCCAGCCCAGCCTTTATCCCTTTGCACATCCCTCTTCCTCAGGGTCTGAGACTGGAAACCTCTGGTCCCTCAATTTTCCACTGCTGGTAGTGGTGCCCGTCAAGAAATAAATTCATCATCTTGGTATCAAGAACTCCATCATCTTCATATCAAGGATATCAGGAATCACAGAATTAGGGAATCGTGGAATGGTTTGGGTGTTGGAAGGGGTCTTAAATTTCATCCAGTTCATGCCATGGGCAGGGGCACCTTCCACCAGCCCTGGTGGCTCCAAGCACAGTCCCACCTGGCCGGGGACACTCCCAGGGATCCAGGGGCAGCCACAGCTCCTCTGCCCACCCTGTGCCAGGGCTGCCCACCCTCCCAGGGAAGAATTTCTTCCTGATACCTAATCTCTGCCAGTGACAGGATGAAGCCCTTCAGATCTCTCCCTTCCTTTGGAGCTCTTTGGAGCTCCTGGGAAGACCCCCCCATCCCATGAGAGGCTCTGGGTGTGCTCACAGCCCGTGTCCATGTGTTGTGCGTTAGCTGCTGAGCCACTCCTTCCAAAGATCAAAGGAGCTTTGCTGGGACACGAGGAGTTGGCTTTTACAAACATGCCTCCAGCAGGTGTGGGGTGATGAGCAGCCTGGGATCCCTGGCTGGGAGCACAGCAAAGTGGGGACAGCAGTTCTGCCACCTCAGATCCACGCAGTGGCTGATGCTTCCCCTCTTCATCCAGAGTGGATCCTGCTTCCTTGAATTCCTCTTGTCTCTAGTAAATCTTTCACCTTTGGCTAAAGGTGTGAGTCGGTTTGTTTCTGGTTGGGCCAGGCAGGGATGCTCCTGGGGTTCTCACTGCCACACGTGCTGGGAAAGGAGCTGGGGCTTGTCCTGCCCTCACTGGAGCTGAACCACATGAATCCCATGAGCATCCTCCCCACTGTTCCTTCTGCAAGCCCACAACTGGGAAAAGAAGTGGTGGCAGTGGTGTAGAGCAGAGGGAGCCTGGGATCACACCCACTCCTGGGCACCAGAGAAGGTTCCTCCTGAGGGGTTCCAAAACCCACTCCCCAGGATGCAGCCTGCAGCCTGGCACTGCGGGGGGGGCGAGTGTCATCCTCCCTTCTTCTCTGTGGACATGGGGAGGGATTTGGGGCTGGAAAGGGTGGGCAGGGCCTGGCAGGGGCTGCCCAGGGAGGGTTGGAGTGCCCAGCCCTGGAGGTGCCCAAGGCAGGAGTGGCCGTGGCACTGAGTGCTCTGGGCTGGGCACAGGGTGGGCACGGGGCACAGGGTGGGCTCTGGGGGCTGGGGGGGCTTTTCCAGCCTCAGGGATTCGGTGATTCCTCTGGGAATGCTGCCTGGCCTGGTGGCAGCAGCTGGCACAGCGTGTGCAGAGCAGCCTTGGTAGAGCTGAGCAGCAGGAGGAGGAGGAGGAGGAGGAGGAGTGGGAGGAGGTCTGTACTGTGACGAGGCAGCTTTGCTGCCTCCTGCCTGTGTCATCTCCTACGCTTCCCCACCCTGTGTAGGCCACTGCACCCACCCTGAGGAGCAGCTCCAGATGATTCCAGGAGCTGCATTTGTGGAGGGTTGGCAGCAGCACAGGCGGCTCATCTGCATCTCTCACTGCTGCTCTGACAGCAGGAGTGTCAGGGAAGGATGACAAACCCTGGGGTTTTATGGATAATGCCTTGGAAAAGAAGGGAAAGTCTCTGAGTTCCAGCTGCTCCTCCCCTGTGGGCAGGTGTGAGCCTGTGGCTCCGAGGGCCGTGGGACTGGCAGCCAAGGGCACTGGAAACCTCCCTTTCTCTGTGTAAAACACAGATATATTTACCCAAAGGACCACAGATTTCATCCATTTTTCTCAGTCCCTAAAATGAATATTTATTCAGAGTCACAGTCTTCCTGAAATAGGTTTAGTAAATGCATTTTGATCAGTTCTGTGGTAATTGATAATGTTACATTAGCAATGAGATGAGCTTTGCTTAAACTGTGCTCCTCTGCTGTGCCTGCTCATCAGACTCCTCATCTCCCTTGTAATCTGTTTGAACTCCTTTATTCAGAGCAAATGCACAGATACAGAAATCAAACATATACTTTTTTATTATTCAATGGTCAAATTCAAGTTTATTGAGAGTAAAACCCACATTTCTTTATCTTGTCAGGATTGTATTTATCATGGTAGTTGGTGGTCAGTGAATGATTCATCTTCCTAAAAATGTCTATTGTTAGGGCTTTGTCTGGGAATAAACATCCCCCTCATCACCAAACGTCCCCCAGTCTGAAGGGGACCAGAGCCTTGAGCAGCAGAGAGGGAGGTCCATGGGGTGAGTTTCAGTGGTGCTGCCCAGGCCCTGGCTGTGGGGGCTCTTGGGTTGGTTCATTCTCTGTCATTTTATCCTCATGAAGGTGATGTTTCCTGGCCGAGTTTGTGGCCAGAGAGGTTTCCTGCTGCTCTTGCTGCAGGTGCTGGAGCATCCCCCCCAGCCCTGCTGGCTCCTGACCCGCTGGGTGAGCTGGCAGAGCAGTGCCAGCAGCTCAGCACGGGCACTCTCAGGGGCAGGCTGGTCTCAGTGCAGCCCATCCATCCCCTGCCCACGTCTCAGGCCGATCCAGGTTGCTCCTCCCTGTGTCCCCTTGGCCAGGGAGAAGAGCACCCTGAGCGTGTCCAGTTCATTTCAGCTGCGGGAGAGGGGTGAGACTTTGCCATCCACACCCACTGGAAACAACCACAGGTGTGACTGTGTGGATCCAGGTCTTTAGACTGGAAGAAGCTCAGGCTGAGAAGGTGCAGAAGAAGTTCAGCATCCAGATTCAGACACAGCTCAGCACAAACACTAAAACCATCAGAGATTGTGAGGGTTGGGAATTTCCATTCCATTATTGCTGCCAGTGCTTCTCAAGGAGCACAACCTGCATTTCCAGCCACTCAGCTCAGCCAACTGAGGCTGGTGGTCATCACTCTTGGTGGCTGCAAAGCTGGGCATGAGCCAGAATTATGTTCTTACAGCCCAGAAGGCCACTGGTGTCACCAGCACTGAGGGTGGGGAGGCCCTGAGGAGCTGTGGCTGCCCCATCCCTGGAAGTGTCCAAGGCCAGCTTGGATGAGGCTTGAAGCAAGCTGAGATAGTGGAAGGTGTCCCTGCCCATGGCAGGAAGTGGAACTGGGTGAGTTTTGAGGTCCCTTTCCACCCAAACCATTCCAGGATTCTGTGCCTCTGTAGCAGAGTCGGCTCCAGACCCCGGTGTCAGTGCTTGTGGCTCAGTGAAGCACCACAGACACTCTGTGGCTGCTCCACCAGTTCCCTTCTCGAGTTTCCATTGCATCAAACCTCCCATGAAGCCCCGGAAGGTCTGACTGGAGGCCTGGCCGTGGATCCAGCTGGGCACAGCGAGCCAAAGGGAATCATTATGATCATTATTTCATGCCCTGACTCGGGGAGCCCGAGCAGACACAGTGACCTTCCCCCTGCAGCTCCTGGGGCAGTGGGACAGCGCTGCTGGTTGCAGACAGAGCACTCCTCTCCCACGAGGAATTCAGGATGTTCCCCATTCCAGGCGGCTCCTGTGCCTGCCCTCCAGCTCCCAGAGGCTCCCTGTGCTGCTCCGTGTGGAGCTGGCACACGTGTGAGCGGCCCCAGCCCGTGGTCCTGGGGGAGTCCTGCCTGCTGGGGACCCCTCCGTGGCACCACCCGGGGCTGTGCTGGCTGGGCAGCAACACCTGCCCTGGCTGTGCTCATCTCCAGTGCACGGCTTCCCAAGCACGGTCTCCAGAGTTCTTGAGGACTGCATAAAATATTGGGGAAGTGTTCCAGGAAATGATGGAAGCCGTGAGGAATTTAAATATTTTCCCCAGTTTTCTGTGCTCGCCCACATTCTGCCTTCCCTGGCTCCCTCCTCGCCCCGTCCCCACCACCTCAAACCTTCAGCCATGGCTTTTAAGGGCCTGCAAAAACTTGGAGCTCTGGGCTGCTTTTACACTTCCTCTGACACAACAGCCCCAGGTTTAAACAACAGATGGATGAACAGCCTCGTAAATCCATCCAGTGTTTTCTCCCCTTTCAGCATCTGAAGCCACATCATTAATTAATGATTAATCCTCCAGCACAGTTAGTGGTTGTTTCCATCCCCACCCCACTCTCCCCCAGGATGACTCCACACCTTTCTCCCTCTGCACACGTCAGTGAAGTCTCAGGGGCTCAATTTGGAGCCCGAGTTTCCTTCTCCTCCCTCACCCCGCTGCCCCTGAGGGTCCCCATGTGCAGCAGTGCCAGGGCCCTCCTCGCAGGTGAGCTGGCTCTGAGCATCTCTGATGATTCTCCTGCAGGTGTGAGGGATCTCTGGAGCTCTGAACATCCCTGGAGGTGTCCGGGGAATGACTGGACGTGGCACTCAGTGCCCTGGTCTGTTTGACAGGGTGGGGATCCTTGTCCCCACCACAGGTTGTGCTTGATGATCTTGGAGGTCTTTTCCCACCTAAATGATTCTGTGGTTCTGTCCCCAGTCCCACCTGCTGCCCAGAGCTTGAGAAGTCTCTGTGCTGCGGGGCTTCTTGCCAGCTTTGTGGGGTAACACAGAAGTGTCAAGCTCAGAGAAATGAGCTTGTTCAGTAATTGGGTGTTACTGTGCACAGCCGCCTTCTCTGTTGAAAGGAACAATATTCTTCATTTTTGTCATCTTTCTCTCCATGAATCAGGTGTTTTTTCTTCAGTGCAGCTGTTTTTAAGCAACTGAAACATTTCAGTTCCTCAGGACTGCTCCACTACCTTTGCTCTCTGTGCACCTCTCCAAGTTTGTGTTGCCTGAATGTAGAAAATGGGGGGGTTGTGACAAACACCCCCAAGCCTGGGAGCTGCACTGGGCAGGGAATGTTTTTGTGTTCACAGGGCAGCTCCATTTGCACAGCAAAGGTTCTCAGATACTCAGAAATGTCACAGTTACGTGCAGATAGGTTGTTCTGTGCCTGATGCACCGTCCCAAGGATGAGGTGATGGGAAATCTGTGGTGTGGGACACGGGTGAGGGTGGGCAGCCCTGGTACAGGGTGGGCACAGGAGCTGTGGCTGCCCCTGGATCCCTGGGAGTGCCCAAGGCCAGGCTGGACAGGGCTTGGGACAGCCTGGGACAGTGGGAGGTGTCCCTGCCCATGGCAGGGGTGGCACTGGATGGGCTTTAAGGTCCCTTCCCACCCAGACCATTCCAGGATTCCATGGACTCCTGGGGGCCAGTGACCATTTGACCAGCCTGTCTGATGTTCCTTTCTTTGTGGCACATTTCATCTGGTTACTTCAGGTTTTGAATCCAGTAAAATTTCATTCTGTGTTCAGTGTTTGAACCAGAAATGTCTCTGATGTTCCTGTGAAACACGGTGAGACAAAGGATCTGTCAGTTTGCATTGCCAGTTCTCCCACTGCTGCATCCCAGGCTGATGGAGAACATGCTGTCTCCAGCCCAGGATGTTCATATCTGCCTCCAGCTGGGTTTGATTTTACCTTTCCTCGTTGGATTGCACGTGCCAGGGCTCTGTGTTTCCATCCCGAGTGGATCAGCTGCTGCAGCAGAGGCAGCTCCTCATGGCCTTTGGGTATTGAGACAGTGGACGCCTCGGAGTCTGTTCAGATCTTTAATTAATGCCTCTGTTTGGCTGGGTTTTTTCCTTCTGCACTCCTTCTCCTCAGTCTCTGTGTTCCAGTGTGGTGTCTCAAAGCGTTTTCCTCAGGAGTTCCAGCATCCCCCGTGGTTCCCTCAGTTCTCAATCCCCCCTCCCTTTGCCATGGACCTGGTCCTCATCCTGGTTAATCCTTTCATTTGTTCCTGTCCTCTCAGCTCTTCTGTTCCTTGGCCTGTGTCTAAGGCCAGGCTCACTGATGTGAGCTACAATCATTCCACTTTTCCTTCTTAACATTATCCAGGAAAATGCCAATATCCCATCTGGAACTTCCCTGTTACTTCAAGATTTATTAAAAATGGATATCACTAGGCCAAAACACTCTTCAAGCAGCTCTTCGGGGACTCTCAGGCCCAAGTTGTGCACTCTGCTGCCTTTGAACGAGTCTCTTCAGGGCAGAGCTGAACTCTGAGGTACCAGGCTGCAGAAACTCAGCAGCTCTGGTCCCTGAGTGATGATGAGCTGCCTCTGCAGCAGTGATTTCACCTTGGTCAGCACCCTGAGCTCCAGGCACTCATCCTGTGTGGGGTTTGATAGGAGAAGACTGGAATCTCTGCCCTTTCTAAACTCTTGCAGGGTTCCCAGGGGAGCCTTTGCAAACCCATCTCAGTTTGAGGTCCTCCAAAACTGCTCAGCTGCCCTTTGTGCTTTGGAGTGGGCGTTTAAACAAAGGCTCCTCCTGCCCCCTTGCTTGCTGTGATCCTTCACTCCATGGACACCCCTTGTTCATGGCAGTTATCCCATGGATCCATTGCAGCCAAGATCTGGGAGTTCTGTGTGAATGTTATATCTAGAGGAAAAATCATGGAATCACAGAACAGTTTAAGTGGGAAGGGACCTCAAACCTCATCCCATCCCACCCCTGCCATGGGCAGGGACACTTCCCACCAGCCCAGGGGGCTCCAAGCCCCATCCAGCCTGGTCTGGGACACTCCCAGGGATCCAGGGGCAGCCACAGCTGCTCTGCCCACCCTGTGCCAGGGCTGCCCACCCTCCCAGCCAACAATCCCTTCCCAGTATCCCCCCCATCCATCCCTGCCCTCTGGCACTGGGAAGCCATTCCCTGTGTCCTGTCCCCCCATCCCCTGTCCCCAGTCCCTCTCCAGCTCTCCTGGAGCCCCTCCAGGCTCTGCAAGGGGCTCTCAGGTGTCCCTGGATCCTTCCCTTGTCCAGGTGCCCCCCCAGCTGTGCCAGCCTGGCTCCAGAGCAGAGGGGCTCCAGCCCTGCAGCATCTCCGTGCCCTCCTCTGGCCTCTGCAGCAGCTCCAGCTCCTTGTGCTGTTGTTCCCAGGGCTGGGGCAGCTCTGCAGGGGGGTCTGCCCTCAGGGGGCAGAGGGGCAGATCCCCTCTTTACACCATCAGTTTCAGAAGATGTGCCACCACCCATCTTTTTTATGTTCCTGCCCTTTCCTGAATGGGAAGGAGTTGGATTTGGAGTTGTCCAGCAGGCCAGTTCCTGTGATCACTGCAGCAGTGCCATCGGTTCGTATCATCTTGTCACAGTTTCTGAGGGCTTTTATCCTTGCTTGGCCAACACTTTTGGACAGCCAAAGGCCCTTCTGTATTTTCACCCCTGGGT
The DNA here is from genome assembly GCA_013399695.1 of Formicarius rufipectus. NCBI lineage: Eukaryota > Metazoa > Chordata > Aves > Passeriformes > Formicariidae > Formicarius > Formicarius rufipectus. The sequence continues at coordinate 32,436 of VXAU01005848.1, forward strand.
TTCCACCACACTGTTGTTCTTTGCAGCAAGAATATCTTTACTTTTCCTAAGATGGAGAACAGAGTTTGTGTCTGCCCCCATTTCCTCCTCCTCCCTTTCCCATTGCTGCCTCTGCAGCAGGACTGGCTGCCCTGGCTGTGTGTTCTGCAGGGGGTCCGTGTTTTGGGGGAGGGTGTTTATTAATGGCAGTGCCCCCTCGGTGTGCCCTGGGGCTCCTTTCCTGCCCGTGCTGCCCCTGTGACTTACCTGGACTCAGGAACCAGTATGTCACCCTGCCTGGGACTGGTCCCACTCGCCCTCCCTCCGTGGGCCCCTGTCATGCTGAGCATCCCCAAGCCCTGCTGTGTCATGTGTGAGTTCACCCCACGCCGTTCCCCTCCCTCAGATCGTGTGTGATCCTCTGAGCTGCCTCTGTGTTAATGATTCATCCCAACCTTTGTGTCATCAGGAAGTGTCATTAGAGTGGGGTTATTTTTGTGCACGTAATTAGAATATGAAACAGATGAATCCCCGAGGAATTCCTCCTGGATCCTCCAGCCAGCAGGTTGTCTTTCAGCAGAACCCATTTTCTTCTCACTTTTACGAGGCTGTAGAGCCACAAATCACAACACTGACCTGTGCTGACAAACCCAAACAGCAGGTTCCTCTGGGAGCCTCTTCTCCCGGGGCAGATTCCTCCTTCCCTGCCAGCTCTGTGTCCTGGCTCGGGGATCTCACGCCTCTGTCTCACGGTCACAGGGATGTTTGCAGACAGTCCACCCTTTGAGCTGCGCACCCGCCTGGCCCCCCTCTGTCCCTGCCTGCTGTCCCTGGCCATGGTTATGCCACCCAGCCCACCTCCATCCTTTGGTCGTGGCGGTTGACTGGGGGCTCCTGGGTGTGCCTCTTTTTGTCTGCCCCAGAAGCCTCGAGCTCTCTCTCTGTGCTGTGCAAAGGCAGCTCGGCTCATCCAGGATTACGAGGCACTTCTTTGTTGTCGTGTCGTGCATTTCCCCCAGCTGGGGTTCCTGTCCAACTCCCTGCTGAGCCACATGCCTTGGCCTGCTTAGACACTCATGTGCAAACCTGTTTAGAGACTGTTTTTAGCTTTGTTATCTTATTGCTGGGAAAGAATTTCGTCAGTGACTCTTAAAAAGCTGGATCTGATCAGACACCCATTAGTTCTGGTTCTTAGCCCATAAGCCCTTTAATCGGGTGGTTTCCATCACCACAGTACCTGTATCCTGCCCAAGAACCACCACGAGCAGTTCTTCTCCTCAACACAGATGGAGCAAAAGATCAAAAGACGCACAGGGTGGGCAGAGCAGCTGTGGGAGTGTCCCAGGCCAGGTTGGACGGGGCTTGGAGCACCCTGGGCTGGTGGCAGGTGTCCCTGCCCGTGACAGGGGTGGCACTGGATGAGCTTTGAGATCCCTCCCAACCCAAACTATTCCACCATTCAATGAGCACAAGCCTTTGGTGTTTTCTAGGAGTGGAGATGGTTTCTCTCCTGTGTCTGAGCAGCAGGAGTGGGATATTCTCAGTACACCCCTGTTATGCTGCTGCTGCTCAGCTTGGGGGAACTTCTCAAGCTGTTTTTTTATCGAATGGGAAATTGGACCTGCAGCACTTCACGTGTCCCTGCTGGTGTCTGCAGAGCAGGGCGGTCCCAGGGCAGGGAAATGTGGTGCTTGGGCTGGGTGCCCCCAGAATTGCCCATTTCACTCTGAGCCCGGGCTGGGCTGGCTCCTGCACCCCCGGCCCCCGGAGCAGCTCCTCAGCCATGAGCCAAAGGGGTAAAAGCGCCAACCGAGGAGCCTGGAAACAAAACTGGGATGACTTTGAAAGATAACACTTGCTTTTAGTCTTTGTGATCCGAGTCGGTCGGGGAACGGGCCGGGAATGGGAACCGCCGGAGCGCTGGGAACGTGGGGACGGAGCGATCTGGCCCATCTTGAGCCCAGTTTGGGGACCCCCACGCGAGGCCCCGCTGGAAGGGGGGCAGCACATGGCCCAGAGCTCTGCAAATGGCGGATGAAAGCAAAAATGTCAGGCTTTGAACGGAGCCGGGGAGAGGCGGCGTTCTGTGCGGCAACCAGGGTTTTATTGTTTCCTGATCCCCGCGCTCGGTCCCACAGCTGGGGGGATAGTGAGCAATGAAAACAAACAGCGGCCCTTGAAGGAGGAGTTCAAACAGCTCGGGGGGCTGGGGGCACGGACCTGCCGGGGGGCTCCGGCAGCAGGAGGGCGTCTGCGAGGGGAGTCTCTGCGTGCGGTGCGAGAGGCAGAGGCTGCCGCGCTCATCTCGTCTCTGTCCCCGGGGAGGGATTGGGTTGCTCAGTGGGAACTGCTGCAAAACGTGGGTTCTTCCCGATGTGGCCGATGGAAAAGCCAAGCGGCGTTTTCTCGCCTTTCTCCCCCTTTTCTCTGTCATAATCCAGGGAGGATGGTCCTTCGTCCAGGGAGAGCTGATGGAATCGCTGTCCCCTCGCTCAGACACGGTGTGTGATTCTGCAGGGAGTGGATGTGGCACAGGGACGTGTCTGTGTGCCTGCTGTGCAGGGAGGAGGGCTGGCAATGCCTCCCCCTCCGTGGGGACAGGGTTTGGAGCCCAGCAGCTGTCCTGGAGTCAGGGGATTCTTCTGTGTGTTGGAATTAAAGCTGAAAAAGCGAATTGCAGAAAGAGCTGAGTAATGGCCAGAGCTGCCAGAGCAGGGCTGGGGACACGCCGGGGCTCCCAGCCTGGCAGAGCAACTGGCAGAGCCGTGCCCGGCCGCTCTGCTGGAGGCTCAGCCTGGCTGGGGCGATGCCACGGGGCAGGCTGAACTGCACAGGAGGGGTCAGAGCTGTGCCCCAGCCCCTCCACAGCCCGGGGCTCTCCCCTGTGCCTGCCCAGGCGGGACGACCCTGCAGTGACAGCAGCATTTAAACCCCGAGGCTGCTCCCTGTGTCCCCCTCTCCTCCCCTCAGCACACTCAGCAGAGCTCCTGGTTCCCAGCCCATGCTTTTGTGTAGCTGCTTAGTTAGCTGCTTTTGGACAATTAGATATGAATTTTTTGGTGGGGTGAGCCATGGGCCATCCAATGAACCTGTCACCCCCGGGGTGACACACCTGGGCTGGATGGTGAAGGGCAGTGAGGTGAGCATTCCTGGGTTAGACCGTGAGCTCCCCTGGGCTGGCATCAGTGAGAAACCTGGTGTTGTCAGGGTTCCAAACCAGAGCACAGAATCCCAGGATCCCTGAGGCTGGAAAAGCCCCACGGAGCCCACCCTGTGCCTGATCCTCACCTTGTCCCCCAGCCCAGAGCACTCAGTGCCACGGCCAGTCTTTCTTTGGACACCTCCAGTGTTGGGGACTCCACCACCTCCCTGGGCAGCCCCTTCCAAAGGCCCGACAACCCTTTCCATGAGGAAATCCCTCCTGTGGCGTTTGGATTTGCAGTACGTCCCCCCACCCCCACCGGGTCTCTCTCTATCAATATGTTGATTTTCTATAGACGGGAGGGTGCCTGTCCACGGGTGGGTGTCACCCCACACCCCTGTGTCTCTGCAGAGCACTCTCCTCATCCCAGGCTGGACGTGCCTCTGCAAACTGGGAACACGATGTGACCACACAGGGATGGAGGTCCCTCCTGGGATGCCGCCCCACCCCGGGGGGACCAGCAGGTCTGGGGGCTCCGAGCCTCCCTCCCTGCGTTGCCATGAAACCATCCCCACGTCAGGTTCCAGCCAGGGATTGTATTAATGCCCGGCAAAGGTGATTAGCCCTCCCGACTAATGAGCCTGCCGTGTGTTGCTGGGCGTGCTCTCTCCGGGAGCTGCTGCAGCCCCTGGCCAGCCTGACGTGCCACCGAGGACAGGCAAATTCAATTTCCAGCCCGCAATCGGGTTAGAGCGGGGGGGCTCGTTGAGGGCCTGATGTTCTGCTTTGGATGTTTCCCTCAAAGAATGTTTGCAGGGAGGGGGTTGGATTATTTTTAGCGCTCGCTTCGATCGAGCTGGAATCACTCAGGCGGCGGCGGCAGCGGCAGCAGCTCCATGTGCAGCTCTGGAGGGTTCCCCCTCCCTGCCCGCTCAACGTAAAGAATTTTTACATTACTAGGGAAAAGAAAATGGGCAAATGGCAGCTCAGCCCCAGATCGTAGGAAACGCCTTGCAGGGGGAGCAGGGCCCGTGCCTGCGGTGGTGATGCTGAGCAGGGGCTGTGCAGCAGGGATGGGGCTCCAGGAAAAGGGGATTTGGTACCTCCGGGCTGTGGCAGTCGTGGTGCCCCTGTGCAGTTGTGGTTTCAGCACCACCCCGATCCTCCGAGAGCTGCAAGGACAAGACCCGAGTCCTGCACCAAACCGGCCCGACAGCATTCCGGTTTTTATCACGGGTTGGAGTCATTCGAGTAAATGTGTATTAGAGAAAAGGGGGAGCATCCCCTGAGTGCAGACGCTCCAGAGCCACCTCCTGTTCCCTCCCGTGTAGGCTGGAGGAGCCTCATGCAAAGCAGGTTTAAATGTGGTTGGAGAAGTTTTCTCCAAAATCAGTTGTCAAGGGTTTTCTGTTAAAATAGAAAGACGTGTAAATTGAAATTCCTCTGTAGTTCATTATTTCTGTCCTGAATTAATTACCATTCAGCCTTCCTGTGAGGGACTTGGGTTTGCTCTTGGCATCAGGCTGGGGCTTTAGAGATGGGGATGAGAAAACTGAGGTATTTTCCAACCTAAACAACTTTGTGGTTGTGTGAAAAATTGCAGAAATATTTGGAAGAGAAGCTGTGGCTGCCCCTGGATCCCTGGAAGTGTCCAAGGCCAGGCTGGAGGGGGTTTGGAACCACCTGGGACAGTGAGAGGTGTCCCTGCCCGTGGCAGGGGGTGGCACTGGGTGAGCTTTAAGGTCCTTCCAACCCAAACCATTCTGGGGTGCCATGAAGTGCCAGGGAGATCAGTGAGGAAGCTGATCTTGGGTGAAGCTCTGGCTCACCCAGCAGAGATGAAGGACCTGGAGCAGAGAGGACTGAGAGCAGGTGCAGAAGGTTTCAGGAACAGCAATTCACAGGGTAGGGAAATGCTGTTGCCCTTGCCCTGCAGAGATGGGCTGTGCCTCCAGCTCCACATGCTGAAAATACCACTTTGGAGTTTAGGACATTCTGAATGCAGAGGTTTTTTTACAGTGTGTCAAATAAACATCTGCCAGGAGGGAATTAGGAAGAGTGGACCCAGCTGGGGTGAACGAGGTGTTTTCTTACAGCTGCATTTTCCAATAATTCTGTTCATTCCTGTGTCAGCAAATAATGTCCTTTGCCCACCTCACCTTGTAAACAGCAGCTTCCACAGCCCTTGGCTGCAAAACAGGACCTGGAATTACAGAAAACACCTGTTATTTTTGTCACTTCAGTGGCAGGAATTGTGCAGTTTTCTGTAACCTTCTGGTGTGTTGTTTCTGTGATTGTAGTCACAGTCATCAAATCCTGGGATGATTTAGGTGGGAAGGGACCCTGAAGCTCATCCATTCCAACTCCCCTGCCATGAGCAGGGACATCTTCCACCAGCCCAGGTTGTGCCAAGCCCTTTCCAGCCTGGCCTGGGACACTTCCAGGGATTCAGGGGCAGCCACAGCTTCTGTGGGCACCTGTGCCAGGGCTGCCCACCCTCCCAGGGAAGAGGTTTCCCTAATAGAGGGACCAAGGGCTGAGCAAGAAGAGCTCCAGAGAAAGCCAAGGGCAGCGTTGGGTCTGAGGGTCTCAACTTGATGTCTCCCCTCCAGCCTGGTTATGGCAAGAACATCTGGATGAGAAAATGCTTTTTTTATTCGCAGGAAAGCCCCTGCAGTGTGGACTAAAGCTCACAGGGAGTATCCACTTACAGGGAATAGGATAAAAGCCCTTCAGCTGGAGCCCCCAACACTTGCCGTGAGGCAGCCCAGCTCAGGGGGCTGTTCACGCCTCCCGAGGAAGGCACAGGAAAAGGGAATTAGCCATTGGATACATGTGAGATGCAGATGAGAAACCCCTGGCATTGCTCTTCCCAGGGCAGCCCTGCTTGCCTGGGCCCCTGTTGGACATCCACAGTCTGTGTGTTCTCCTTTTTGCTCTGCTGGGTTTGCTGCGGTATTTGGGGCATGATGAGATGTTTACTTGTCTGAATTGCTTATCTGAAACCTCCTGGCTCGTGGGTTTGTGTGTGTGCAAGATCCCTTTGATTTTCACCTATTCATAGGAATAGGCTACAGAACACAGTGGAACAGAGAAGCTGGAGCTGCCCCATCCCTGGAAGTGTCCAAGGCCAGGCTGGTCAGGGCTTGGGGCAACCTGGGCTGCTGGGAGGTGTCCCTGACCATGGAACAAGATGGTCTTTAAGGTGCCTTCCAACACAAACCCTTCCATGACAATTCTGTGATAAAATCAATGATTATTTCTTGCAAAACAAGATTTCTGAGTTTGTCAGTGAACACAGTAGAGCACAGAGGTTGAAGGCCTTGCAGATGGACTTGCTGGTTGAACTGAATGATTCTAAAGGTGTTTTTCAACCTAAATGATTCCATGATTCCAAGCAGAACTGCTGCCAGCAGTACATCAAGTTAGTTCTGGCTTCACGTAGGCAAACTCTGCAAACAACTGAGGATGGGGGTCCTGGACCTCCCTGAGACCTCCCCATGAGGGGGCTGCTCCTGACACCCATGTCCCACTGACCCCCGTGTTCAGGGTGTGCTGGTTGTGTCCAGCCTGGAGAGGAGGAGGCCAAAGGGAACTCCAGCTGGAATCATCTGTCTCCTTCTGACCAAGGAGAGACAGAGCCTTCCAGAGGTGCGTGGCCACACAGTGGCTGGGGGGTTCTGGCTGGATTTGGGAGAAAATTCCCATGAGGGTGGTTAAAGTCTGGAGCGGGCTGCCCACAGGGGTGGGTGGCCTCCCTTTGAGGGGACTCTCTAAGGTGAAGACCCTGAGCAGCCCTTTGCGGCTGACCTTGCTCTGAAAGGGTGGTTGGTCTGGGCACCCTCCAAGGCTCCTTTCAACCCCAATTTTTCACGGCTTTTTTTATCCCATCCTCCTTTAAAACTCTCCTCTGTCATGGTGGTTGCAGTAGGTTTGGCAGCAGGTCCCCAGTGGGGTGGGGGAGCTCCAGCTGTGCTGCGGGGTGAGGTGATGGGGGAGCAGCACCTCGCAGAGCTGCTCAAGGCTCCCAGGGGCACTGCTTCCTTCTGCTGCCCCTCTGCTGAAGGGGGTCCCTGCACAGGGCACAGCTCAGCCCCTTCTCCTTGGGAAATACCGAGGGGGGTTTAGGATAAACCTCACAATCCTTGTATACAACACTCGATAAGGTGGGGACAATAAATCCAAGTTGGCTCCCAAACATTTCAGGAGCCAGGTCAGAGGTTTCCTTCGTGGCTTTTCTAACTTGAAATCCATCTTCTGTGTCCTCCCTGCTGGAGTTTCCAGGAAGGACGTGCAATGAGCCAGTAGTTCGCAGAACTTTCTGAGGCTGCAGCTCTGACATGGTCAGAGAGGAGTCCACAAACCTGTTCAGCTCTGCCCCAGCTCAGTTTCCAAAGGCATTGTGGAGCCTCCCACCCGGTGAGCTCCGTGGTGGTCACCAGGGAGGAGCTTGTCCATGGATCTGTCCCCTCATCAAGGAAGGCTGGAGAAGCTCTTGGCTGTGCCAGGGAACAGAGACACTGAACCAACATCCCCAGCTCAGGCAAGCCCCAAGCTCCAGCAGCCCCAAAATCCACAGGGATGCCTCAGCTCCAGTGTTGCTGGACCTTGAAATGGCCTCAGGCTGCACCAGGGGAGGTTCAGTTTGGATACTGGGACCAGTTTCCTCATGGAAAGGGCTGTCCATCCTGGCACAGCTGCCCAGGGCAGGGCTGGAGTGCCCATCCCTGGAGGGATTTCAGAGCCCTGTGGCACCTGGGGACACGGTCAGTGGTGGGCTGGGCGGTGCTGGGGGATGGTTGGACTCGATGATCTCAGGGGCTTTTCCCACCTGAATGATTCTGTGATTCCGTAACTCCGTCATTTCTTCCACGTCTCCCACTGGCTTTGGCCGTTGCAGAGGGAAGGTTTGAGAGTGGTTTGCTGACCCTGCTCTGTGTCCCCTTGTCCCCAGCCGTGGTGGCTCTCCCTGGCTGTACCCACAGTTGGCCCCGTGCTGCCTCGGGGCTGTCCCGCTTCACTTCCCACATCTGCAGGGCACAGCCACACCTGCCCTGGGCTGGGGGGCTCTGCTGCCCCACGTGTCTGCTGGGCTTTCTCAGTACACCCAGTGCTTTCTAGGACCGGGCTGGTTTCGCTGTGTGTGGGGTGAGCCCAGCTGGGGGAAGCTCCTTGTCACCTGCAGAGCCAGAGAGTGCCGCCCTGCCGGGGTGGGAAGGGACCTTACAGCTCAGCCCCTGCCACTCCCTGCCCTGGGCAGGGACACCTCCCACCAGCCCAGGTCGTCCAGGTGTCCATCCCGTGCCCTCAGAGCTCCTCTGGGTCACACTTGGGTCCCTGTGGCAGCAGCCACCGAGGGCTGGGGTGGCACAGGGGATGTCAGTGGGGAGGAAACAGCAGCTCAGGGTTCCCGTCCCGTGTGTGTGGGCACCAGGCAGGGCTCAGGCTGTCCCACAGGGCTCAGCTCTCGGGGCAGAAGGAAGGCACAAAAACAGGGCACTGCATGTGCTGGGTGAAGTACAGGAGGAGATAACAACATGTGAAATAGATCCTTTCCTTTCTTTTCTTTTTTTTTTCTTTTCAGATGAAGGGTCCCCCCTGAGCCTCCTTTTCTCCGGGCTGAGCCCTCCCAGCTCACTCAGCTGTTTCCCTGCCTTGCTGCCAGGTTTCTGTGGGGCCTGGGAAAGCCCCCTCACTGCTGAGTCTGGGTCAGGCTGTGCCACGGGCAGGAAGGAGCCGTCACCCCAAAGAGCCTCAGTTCTCCTTTCAGCCCAGGGAGGCTCGTGCAGGTCTCCTGCCACATCCTGGGCCTGTTCGGGTGTTGTCTCATGAAACACGTGGCTGTCTGTGGGAACGGTGGCCTCGGAGAGATCTCCCAAGGCATCATCCATAAGGAGTTTGGGTTATTTCTTTCCTCCTAGAGACATAAACTTGGAGAGCTTTGAACAGCCCCTGCAGGTGCCACGTGGATGTGGAGGTGTAGCTCACACCAGGGTGTTTGGTGTTGGTGTCTTTTCCCAGGCAACAAGGGAGAGGACAAGAGAAAACCCTCAAGTTTCTAGGGAAGGTTTAGGTTGGGTATCAGGGAACATTTTCTCATGGGAAGGGCTGTCCAGCCCTGGCACGGCTGCCCAGGGCAGCGCTGGGATCTCCATTGATGGAGGGATTTAAAAGCCATATGGGTATGGCACGTGGGGACATGGGTCAGTGGTGGCCTGGGCAGTGCTGGGGCACAATTTTGAAACTGACAGTCTGAGAGGTTTTTTTCCAACCCAAACAATTCTGTGATTCCATAACTCTGTAATTTTGACCTGCCTAGTGCAGGATGCTGCCCCGGCATGGGAGGTGTTGTGCTTCCCGTGCTGTGAGCGGTGTCGGTGTGGGGCCGGGGCTGCTGTGTCACATCTGCCCCGGGCCAGCAGGGACAGGGCCTTCTGGAGCCCACGGGGTGCCAGGGCAGCAGCTGGGGTGCCAGCCTGGGCCAGCACGCGTTTCTCACGAGGGTGATTTTCAAGCCTTCAGTGAAGCGACAACTTTCAGATCCTCCCTGAGGGTCCCGGCGCGTTGGGGTGAGTCGGGGGGGGCAGCGAGCGTGGCGGGGCAGGGCACTGGGGGCAGCCCTGTGCCCCCATCATGTGCCATCGGGGGGGCCCCAGGGGCTGCTCCGGGAATCACTGCGTTTGCCAGGAACCCTCTCGGGGTGAGGGGAGGGACGTCCCGGCCCCCCTGCGATGCAAATGGGCCCGGCCAGCTGCTGCCAGCGGTTACAGAGTCATTACAGGGAACATTTCACATGGCTGGGCCTTTGCTCTAAGAATGTAAATGCAGACAGGGTGTCTCAGAGAGGAATGGCAGTGACAGTCCTCTTGCCCAGGACTGGAGAGTGTGGGGAGGGGGTGTGGGCACTGCCAGCCCACAGCATGGGCATTTCTGGGGGTCAAGGTGCTCCCTTGGTCCAAGCAGTGAGCACGTCCATAGTGCCAGGACACGGGGAATGGCTTCCCAGTGCCAGAGGGCAGGGATGGATGGGATGGGATGGGATATGGGGAAGGAATTGTTGGCTGGGAGGGTAGGGAGAGGCTGGCATAGGTTGGCCAGAGAAGCCGTGGCTGCCCCATCCCTGAGTGTCCCAGGCCAGGCTGGATGGGGTTTGGAGCACCCTGGGCTGGTGGGAGGTGTCCCTGCCCATGGCAGGGGTGGCACTGGATGAGCTTTAAGGTCCCTTCCCACCCAAACCGTTCTGGGATTCAGGGATCTGCAGAAATCTGAAATCTGTCCCCTCACAGTTTATACAGCTGTGGGTTGGGGCCTGGAGTCAGTGCTGGGGTCGGACTCCATGGACTGAGCTCTCTTCTTTCCACCTGAAAGGGTGGGCAGGGCCTGGCAGGGGCTGCCCAGGGAGGGTTGGAGTGCCCAGCCCTGGAGGTGCCCAAGGCAGGAGTGGCCGTGGCACTGAGTGCTCTGGGCTGGGCACAGGGTGGGCTCCGTGTCCTGGAGTGATTCTGGAATCCTGAGTTACAAAATCCCTGTGGCTTTCCCTTTCCTCACATGTGCCACCATCCTTAAGCTCCAAGGGTTGACAGGAACACGTGCTGAGGTCCCAGGGCATGAGATGTCACCTGGGGAATGAGCTTCAAAACAGGAAATGTTCAGCACAGCAAATACTCCTCACAGCAAATATTCCCACCCCTCCTCTGGCTCCCTCCCGGGGAAAGGGGAGCTCCAGTTGCTCAGCCTGTCTCCAGGGCAGGTGTCAGAGCTCAGATCCCTCTGGTTTTCCACCTTCATGGGCTCTTTTTCTGCCCCTGTGCAGCTGCTGAGGCTCAGCCTGGGAGGAGGAGGAGAAGGAAGGAGGCACTGTCTCTGCTGTGTCTGGGGCTGCTCTGGGAGCACCAGGCATGGGCACCTTTTGCCACAGTTTTAGGCAAATTCAGGCACTCTTGCCTCTTTCTGGGCATTTTCAGGTGTTTATTTAAGGTTCAGTTTGAGGTTTTGGTGCAGGGCACAGAGGCTGCTGGTGTGACACGTGCATCTGGGGATGGTTTTTCCATGGGAAGGTGCCGTTCCCCTCCCGCAGCCCCGGCCCCTCCAACACTGTGTCACAAGGACACGTCACTCACGGCTTTCAATCCCCAATTAATTAATGCAGTTTCAAAATGACAATTTTCCACATGACTGGGTTTTCAAGCTACTACAAATACCAGCTTGGGGCTGGTGGGGAGGGGGGAATGAGCCGGAGCTGCAGCCACTCTGAGCAGCCTCTGAGTCCTGGGAGCTCCCCTGGGACCTGAGCTGGTGGTGTCACCAGTAAGGGGGTGCTGGTGGTGTCACTGGTACTGGGGTGCTGGTGGTGTCACTGGTACTGGGGTGCTGGTGGTGTCACCAGTAAGGGGGTGCTGGTGGTGTCACTGGTACTGGGGTGCTGGTGGTGTCACTGGTACTGGGGTGCTGGTGGTGTCACCAGTAACGGGGTGCTGGTGGTATCACTGGTACTGGGATGCTGGCAGTGTCACTGGTCCTGGGATGCTGGCAGTGTCACTGGTACTGGGGTGCTGGTGGTGTCACTGGTACTGGGGTACTGGTGGTGTCACCAGTAACGGGGTGCTGGTGGTATCACTGGTACTGGGATGCTGGCAGTGTCACTGGTCCTGGGGTGCTGGTGGTGTCACTGGTACTGGGGTACTGGTGGTGTCACCAGTAACGGGGTGCTGGTGGTATCACTGGTACTGGGGTACTGGCAGTGTCACTGGTACTGGGATGCTGGTGGTGTCACCATTAGCAGGGTACAGGTGGTGTGATTGTTCGTGGGGGGCTGGGATTGTCATCTCCTGGGATCCTGGTTGTGTCAGTGCCGTGAGGAGTGCTGGTTTGAGATGCTGGCAGTGTCACCATGGCATGGGGGGCTGGCAGTGTCACCACTCTGCAGGGTCTGACACTGCTGTGTGGCACTGTCACACTGGACGTGGTGCTGACAGTGTCACCATTACACCACAGCTGTCTGGCAGTGTCCCAGCTGTTGTGTGGCACTGTCCCAGCTGTGTGGCACTGTCCCAGGTGTGTGTGTGGCAGTGTCCCAGGTGTGTGGCAGTGTCCCAGCTGTGTGTGTGTGGCAGTGTTTCAGGTGTGTGGCAGTGTCCCAGCTGTGTGGCAGTGTCCCAGGTGTTGTGTGGCAGTGTCCCAGGTGTGTGGCAGTGTCCCAGGTGTGTGGCAGTCTCCCCACACCGTCCCCACCCTGCCAGCTGTGTTGCCCCGGGAGCTGCTGCCCGTCACCAGGAGCAAACCATGGACAGGCTCAGGAAAGGCCCCAGCCAAAGACCCCCAGCCCAGCAGGGGCTCCCAGGGGCTGCAGCCCCCTGCCCTCAGTCCTGGCTCTGAGGGGCAGGTGGCCTTTACCTGGGGCAGCGTGGGGACATCACTTAAATGTCAATACAGCCATGAACCCCTTGGCAGCACAGCAGGAACAGCAGGAGCCAGGTTGGCACAGCTGGGGGGGCACCTGGAGAAGGGAAGGATCCAGGGACACCTGAGAGCCCCTTGCAGAGCCTGGAGGGGCTCCAGGAGAGCTGGAGAGGGACTGGGGACAGGGGATGGGGGGACAGGACACAGGGAATGGCTTCCCAGTGCCAGAGGACAGGGATGGGGGGGATATTGGGAAGGAATCCTTGTTTGTGAGGGTGGGCAGCCCTGGCACAGGGTGGGCAGAGCAGCTGTGGCTGCCCCTGGATCCCTGGCAGTGTCCCAGGCCAGGTTGGACAGGGCTTGGAGTAACTTGGGATAGTGGGAGGTGTCCCTGCCCATGGCAGGGGATGGCACTGGGTGAATTTTAAGGTCTTTCCATCCCAGACCACTGTGGGATCCTGGGAGTCTCTTTGCAAAGGTCCTTACATGCCCAACGAGGGGCATCACTGGGTGGGTGCCTCCTCGTGCTCTCCCATGGGCACCACACACTGAGGACATGCCAGAGCTCTTTTTTTTTGGAATCACAGAACTAATAATCCCATGTCAGTCTTCAGCTGTGCTTCCCTTTTCCTCGCATCTCCTTCCCCTGCCCCTCACACCAGTGCCCAACGCTGGGTTGAGCTCTGAAGGCTTTATTGGGGCAGAAACATCTTCACAGCCAGTGGAGCTTTCCAGAGTGAACATTGCAAAAGTTTCCTCTGAGCCTTCAATGATTCTGTGTTTGTTTGAGATTTGGTGTGAAATCCAGCAGAACTTGAGTCCCTAGGCAGCAGCTGAGAGACCCCTGGGACTGTCCCTGGCCATCGAGTAGGGGGGCACCCAAAGCCCTGTCAGGAATGGCACTGGCACTCCTGGAGCAGAGCTGGTCTTGAGGCCCTTGGAGAGGCAGAGCAGAGGTGGGGTGGATTGGGCTGGAAGAAAACTTAAAATCAAACCTTAGAATTTGCTGTTTTAGTAACAAGTAAAGTTACATAAAGATAGACAAAATATAAAAATGTATCTATGTAAATAAACGAGATACATAAGAACACATGAAGTGTCTACACACGTAACGTATATAAACACATAACACATTAAATGCATGGAATTATGAAAACAGATGAAAATTTATAAACACAGACAGGAGCAAATCACCGAAGTGCTGCCCCCGTTGTCCTCCCACGGCACCCCCGCTGCTGCATCACACCGTCACTCAAACCCAGAGCCTTTTGGGGCAGAGCCTTTCCTCGCACGTTCCTTTGGTTGGTTGGTTTGTTTCGCAGAACTGTGTTTGGCCATTGACCCCCCAACCCCCCCAAACCCCCAAAGAGCCCAGTGGGTAACGGGGAGGGCTCTGCGGTGTCTCGGCAGGCGCAGGCGGCGGGCTCGGCGCAGCCCTCGCCCACCCACGGCCGCCCCATCCCCATGCCCGTCAGGTCCAGCTCGGCAGGGTCCACCCCCACCCACGGCCCCCAGGACACGCTCAGCGGAGCTGGCACCGACCTGCAGGAGCCCTTGGCTCAAGGTGAGGGGGCTGCGTGGCCGGGGCAGGGCCGGGGGGGCCGTGGGGCACGGCGGGTGGGTGTCGGGAGGGAATCCTGCCCTGGTGGGGTGGGCAGAGCGGCTGTGGCTGCCCCATCCCTCGAGGGGTCCGAGGGCGGCTTGGATGGGGCTTGGAGCGGCCTGGGCTGGTGGGAGGTGTCTCCAAAAGGGTTGGAACTGGATGGGCTTTAGAGTCCCTGCCCACCCAAAGCATCCCGTGTAACTCACCCACGTAACTCAGCGTATTGAGACAATAATTACAAACCCCTTTCCTGTTCCCCACACCAAAGAGTTTGAATCTTTTGGACTTCATTAAGTTATTACTGTGAGGATGATCTTCCCTGCAGGGAAAGGCTCTTCCAACCCAGTGATTTACGCCCACAAATAATTTAAGAATTAAACATTACAAACTGGTTGTGTTTACAAATCTGGTGGCTGAGCTATGAGGAAAAAAGCAGTTTAATGACCAAAAGTAGGGAAACAATCATCCCTCCAGTCCAGAGTGCTTAGCCAGCAGCTGCTCGGCTCTCCACCGGTTCAGAGACAAAAAGGATGGTGGTGTCTTGCAGCACAAGTCAGTGGAGACTGTTCCTCTTGGAGCCTTTGGCTGGCGTGGACATCTGCAGGATGGGTCACTTGGTCTGCTGGGAACAGACATGGGGAGAAGGAAAAAGGGATAAACATGGGGGAGGAGAGGAGAGGAGAGGAGAGGAGAGGAGAGGAGAGGAGAGGGGAGAGGAGGACACACAGGACAGTAAACATCTTCTTGTCCTAACAGTGAGAGCTCCTTCTCTTCCATCTTTTCCATGTGTTAATTCCTCTCTGCGTTTGAAAAAATGATCACTTTCTGGCCTAAACTCCCTGCTGCCAACTGCTCCCTAAGCAGATGTGAGAAGTGCTGCGTTATGAGGCAGTTTGGGCTGTTTTCCTCTCTGCCCACTTCATCCTCCATTCCTTCAGTAAGACCAGAATGGTTGGATCCACCAGGTCTGCTGTCCATTTGGGAACAGCACAGAGCAGGAGGTCAGGGCAGCAGTGCACAGCCATGTTTTCATCCCCCACCCTCTGGGTGGTGGGAGTTCAGACTCACCTGCTGCTGTTACTTTAAAAAAATAAAGAAGTTTACAGTCATGCATTTCAGAAAGATCCACCTTTCCCATGTCACAGCCGTGGCAGCTCCTGGGGGCTGCAGGGTGTGAAGACAAGGAGATGAAGTGGACACTTGTTGAGCTTGGTGCAGACACTGCCTCTGCCTCAAGCACCAAAGAGGGCTGGCCATGGCCATGCCAGGTGGCACAAGCAGGGTGGGACTGGCAGTCTGGTGTCAAGAAACTTGGCAAAGAGTCTGTTCCCCTCAGGGACCATTTCATTGCACGGGAGGGGAACTTGGTGGTTCTTCAATCCCATCTATTTCAGCTCAACTCGTGGTGCAGGAAGCCCTCCCAGCTGGAAGGGGTGCCCACAGCCTGCTCTCCTCAGCTGCTGAGTGCTCAGGTGGCACTTGGGCTTTAAACACTTTTTTCTTCATTTGCTTGTCTTGGTCCAGAACTCTTTGTCTTTAGTGCTCCAGGAGCATCCTGGGGTGTAGAGCTGTGAGGAAAACAGCAGCAGGGCCTGGTCTTCCCAGTCTGACAGATGTGGAGGTTCTTCCTGGACATCTCATCTTTGAAGATGGACATCCACTCATCTTTGTTGTTCTTGTCAGTGACACTGAAAGGAAGGACAGAAAATCCACTTCTCCCTAAAGCACACGTGAGGACTAATCCCACGTGTGGGCAGAGCCAAGGGGTGGGCAGCAGCCAGCAAAAGTTGGACTCTCTCTTGGAGGTCTTTTCCAACCTTAATGACTCCGTGATTCTTCCTGTGCACCTTGAGGTGCTTCCTGCAAATCCCATTGGGAGTCAGGCCCGGGCAGTGAACAGGAGCCCTTGATGCAGAGGTGGGTTATTTCTTTAAAAGATGATGGGTCACCTCATGTGGAGTCACAGAGCTGGAGGTGGTTTCTCATTCCAGGGAGGGAAGATTGTGAATAGAAGCATCAAATCCCTTTGTCAGGTGGATGGGCTCCTTCTCCAAACAAACCAAACATGGAAATAAACCTCCCAGAGCTGACACTGCATCTCCAAACCAAACAGATCTGAAATAGCACTTTGCATTTATCAGGTGCTCAGTGGATACATCCTCCTGGACGGATGTTCCCCCTTGCCTGAATGAGCTGCTGCCACAGAAGGTGAGGGAGATGGCAGCAGAGGAGCAGGAGTGTCAGTGAACACTTCTAGCTGGTGTTTCACCGGTGCTGCAGGGAGGAGCAGCAGCCCTCAGCACAGGGAGCTCCCACTGCGTGTGCTCCAGAGCTCCACCGGTGATGGGGGACATCCCCTCCAAGATCTGCACCTCCTCTGGGGGAAGGAGGAGTGTGTTCCTCATGCCATGGGTAGGAACAGGCTCCTCATGGCTGAACCCTCCCAGCACCAGCAGCAGAGCAGCATTTCCAGGGAGGCAGAGTGCCAAATACCAGAGGCGAACGCTCCATCTGTTGCTGTGGGTGGTCCAGTCGCCTCCTCTTCATCTCCACAGCAAGTTTGGTGGTGCAGGCGAGAGCTCTCCACGGATTTCTTTGGCAGCTGCCTCTCCTTCCCCCCGTGCAGGATCCCTTTCTTTCCCGAGGACACACAGAGTGGAACAGCAGCTCCATGAGCCACATGATCTGCTGCTCGGAGTCACAGACACATGGCCGTGGCAGGACGTGAAAATGCTGCATCTCCCTTTGTTTTCCAGCCTTCCCTGGGCATCCCAATCAGCTCTGTATCCATCTGCCTTTTCCTGGGAAGGTGCAGAAGCTGGGACAAGGCAAAGCCCTCCCCACAGGTCTGCAGTCACCGGAGCCTCCCTCGAGCTCCTGGCTCCAGCTGAGGTCACCAACCCAGGGCTTGTCGCTGCCTCTCCCCTAACGATGCTCCTCATCAGGACCTGCCAAGATCACCCAGAGTGAAAACTTGTGGTTTCTCCGGGTTTTTAACACCTGACAGCATCTCAAATATGTGTTGCAGTGAACCAGGTGTTGTAGAAAACTATTGAGGGCTGGGCTGATGAGCTACAGCCACGTCCCAGCAGCGAGGTGGGGACTGGAACAACAAATGCACAGACATCCCTCAGTACATGATTTTATGGGCCATTTTAACAAAAACATTTGCATTATTTATGCTAATTTTTGCGTATCCACCAGATTCTTATGAAATGTGACAGTGGGAGAGAGGAGCAGAAGGGACTGAAGCTGCGGGTGCAGTTCCACCTCTTGCTGCCGTGACCTCGGAGAGGGCAGGGACACCAGCAGCTCGATTTTCCTCCCAGGGCATAAGCTGCCCCATCAGTGTGGAAAATTCTAGAGCAAGAAAACTTTAAAGGATTGCATCCCAGGGATCTTGATCAGACAGTCTTGAGGTTAGAAAAGTTTCCTCCGTAGGTGATTTCTTGGTCTTCCATTTAATAGAGGATTAGCAGGATTGGCACTCGGAAGATCACCAGGTATGACAGGATTAGAATAAAGCACCCTGGTGGTTTCTGGGTGAAATATTCAGACACAGAGGCCACCATCAAGTTATAAAATCAGTTCTGCTGTTGATGATCTCAAAGGAGAAGAAAACAATCCCTCGGGAATTCTTGGATCCACTGCCACCAACAGAAAGGTTCCTGTCTTCACAACCACAGTGGTGGCTGATGCAACAACTGGAAAAACTCTTTCAAGACAAAAAGGGGTCACCAGACTCTGTAATAAGTTTCCTGGAATGATCCTTCCGGAAAGGCAGTCTGCACAATTAGTGCTATTTCATATTAATCACACAAAATCAGGCAAATCCGAGGCTGGTGGAGAACACAGGAAACAGGATAAAATGTCCATGTTTTCACATAATAAAATAATTGAATGTCCCAGCCAGGAGGGCTTCGGGGGCTGCTGCACAGAGATACCTGGGGGATCAGGAATGTTTTCCAGCCATTTCACAGGGAGGCACCAGCCCAGGTTGCTCCAAGCCCCATCCAACCTGGCCTTGAATACTTTGAGGGATGGGGCAGCCACTGCCATGATCCAGGAGTGATCATGTCTTCCCAGCATCACAAGAGCAACCAGCAGCATCCCTCACCCATCTCTGTTGTGGCAGCAGCCAGTTGGATGGTCCCTGCACCAGTTGTGACCCCGTGCTGGTCCTGGACATCCTGGCACAGTCAGGCCGTGTTTGGGTCACTGGGACCTGCAGCAGTGGCTCACACATGGAGTGTCCAGGCAGGTCCTGTGGGGACAGCACAGTGCCCTTCCCCTGGCTGTGTGACATTGAGGAAGAGGATTCCTTCCTCCAGCCATGCAGGAAGGTGAGAATTCCAGTAGCTTTTATCCCACTCAAGCCTCAACCATACTGAGAGTGACTCTGCCCAGAGGAGGAGGATGAGCCACCCCACAGCTCTGGTCCTGGGGGCTGTCTCTGCCCTTGGGCTGCCCCTGTCACAGAGAGGAACACGAGGCAGCTCATGAGCCCAGCAGGTGATCAGGGCGTGAGACAAGGCTGGGCTCTTCCATCTCCAGGGCTCCAGAAGAGTCTCCATCTCTTCTGCCTTGGTGGCACCGGGGGTGTCCAAGCACCACCCTGGGGGGACCAGTGAGGCCAGGCGTTGTGGTGTGAGGAGTTGGTGGTGTGGGCACAGGTGATTCCTGGTTTCTCTGTGTCTGCTGTGCCCAGGTACGAGGAGGAACCTCCGCAATGACCTGCTGGTGGCGGCCGATTCCATCACCAACACCATGTCCTCGCTGGTGAAGGAGCTTCATTCAGGTAAGAGCTGATTAAACAGCACAGGAAAAGGAGAGCTGAAAGCCACAGGTTGGAGATTTGCCCTTAGGTTTTATTTTTGGTTGTTTGTTTAAAGCATAATGTGAGATTATGTGCTTATGTTCTCAATGAAAACTCATTTTTGTAGCCAACACCACTGCCCTGAACGGTGCTTGGAACGGTCTCGGTGATCCTGGGGGGCTTTTCCACCCTCGGTGGTTCCATGGTTGTATCACTAAGAACTCCCAACACCTTTTAGAGAGACTTCCCATTGGTTTTGTCCCTGGCTGGAGAGCAATTCCCTGTGGTTGCAGCCCTGGCTGATGGCACCACTGATGATTCATGGAGCCAAGCCCCACTCCCTCCCTCCTGTTCCCATTGATCCAAGCCTGGATCACAGCACAGAGCTGCTTTTCCAGAGCATCTCCTGGGAGAGAGGCCACCTCCCAGTCCCCCTCCTGGAAGTCAGAGCTCCTTAATGACACAGTCAGGAGCCAGAGCAGATTTTTGGAGTGAGTGTCCCCAGATTCCTGCTTTGTCCTAAAATCCTTGGCAAGCAGGTGAGACCTTCTGCCACGAATCAGACACCATAACCATGGATGTCAAATGTATATGAGGCCAATTTCATCCCTTGTTATGGAACAATGTTGTGGGAAACATAATTATTCCCTCTGTGCCTCTTCCCTGGGCCAGGGGAGCTGAACACCCTGGTGGGGACTGAGCAGGTCCTGTGTCACCCAAGGATGTGTCCTGTGGCCCTTGTGCCTCATCAGCAAGGGGGGGTTGACCCTTTGGTGCTCCAGCAGCCTCTTTCCAGGAGGACTTTTTTACTGGAAAGGGTGGTGAGGCATTGAAAGGGGCTGCCCAGGGAAGGTTGGAGTGCCCAGCCCTGGAGGTGCCCAAGGCAGGAGTGGCCGTGGCACTGAGTGCTCTGGGCTGGGCACAGGGTGGGCACGGGGCATGGGGTGGATTCAATGATCCAGAAGGTCTCTTCCAACCTAAATGCTCCTGTGATTCGGTCTCTGTGCAGGTAAGGAAGAAGGAAAGTGTTGTGTGTCCAGACTGACCCTCCCAGACCGTGTTCCACCTCCCCCAGCCCCGTGCTGGACCCTCACTTGTGTCACACAACCCCCCAGAAGCTCCTCACCCTCCGTGACAGACCCCACGAGGCTCTGCCCGTGATGGAGCCGTCACAGGGATGAGCTGGGCTGATATTTTACTGCCCAGCAGTAAATTCCCCCTCTCCAAGCCCCGTGTCCCGGCTGTGGAGGCAGCTGGGAGTTAATAAAGTTGTCCCTGGTTGACAGCAGCACCACCAGGGCCGTGGCAGGGCCGCCTGTTCCTCCCATAAATCACCTCAGCTCGTCCCCTGGGGCTGAAACACGGAGAACAAACCTCTGCCCAAAGCAGAGTCTGCAGTCTTTGACTTTTTGTGTTCCAGGTGTTGTACAGTCGTGGAATTATGGGATATCCTTAGCTGGATCCACCAGGATCATCAATCCAGTTCCTGGCCCTGCCCAGGACCCCCCAACAATCCCTCCCTGTCCCTGTCCCATTGTCCAACCCCTCCTGCAGCTCTGGCACCCTCGGGGCTGTGCCCACTGCCCTGGGCAGCCTGGGCAGTGCCCACCACCCTCTGGGGGAAGGCCCTTTCCCTGAGATGCCCCCAGCCCTGACACAGCCCAGCCCTTCCCTGGGTGCTGTCCCTGCCACCAGCCGTCAGAGATGTGCAAAGCCACGGGGGTCACAAGGGAGTGAGACTGGAGTGCACCTGGAGTTACTGACAGGCTCCTGCTCGAGTCATGCAGAGGCCAAGGAAGGCTCCCCTGACAGCGTCTGAAATGGGGTGTTTGGGGGAAATCGGGACGAGCAGGAGTGATGCTCAGCTGACAGAGCCCGCGGGGTTTCACACATCCTGTCCCGGTGGGAGCAGACGCCTCCCCCTGCAAACACGGGGCTGTGGGGAGACGCCAGTGCCTGCACCTGCCTCCTCTGGTGCCTCTGCTCCAGCCCACCAACACGGTCCCTTGGGTGGGGAGCGCTGCAGTGTCACCCCGTCCTCTGGGGCCATCCTGGGGTGCTCCTGCAGTGCTGCCAGGGCAGGGCCAGGCCGGGTATCAGGGGAAGGTTCTTCCCAGAGGGTGGTCAGGTACTGAACAGACTCCCCAGGGAGTGGTCACAGCTCCAAGGCTGCCAGAGCTGCAGGAGTGTTTGGACACGGCTCTCAGGAATGGGGGAATTATTGGGGTGTTGGGCAGCGCCAGGAGCTGCACCTGATGGTCCTGGTGGGTCTCTCCCAACCCAGGATATTCTGTGGTTCTGTGAGAGAGTCCTGGAGTCACAGAATTACAGAATCACAAAATCACTGAGGTTGAAGAAGATCTCCAAGACCATCGAGTCCAACCGCTCCACCAGCACTGCCAAGGCCACCACTGACCCGTGTCCCCAAGGGCCACACAATAATCTCATGCTCCCTGTGCTGCTGAGGGAACGCTGATCCCATGTCTACTCCATCTGAGCCTAAAAAGACCCAGGGTGCTGGTCTTCATGCAGGGGGCAAGTCCAAGACCCAGCACTGAGCTCCAGGTCACGTCTCTGGTTCTTCCAAGTTTGTCTGGGTTTGTCCCTGGTCTCCTTGGCTCCTGCATTAAGGACCCCCAGGAGCCACTGCTGAGTGGGCATGGGCAGTGTGACCCCCATGTCTTACCATCCTGATCTCAAAGCCACTAAGGACGTGTTTATAAGGTCCCCTTTCATCGGATCCCTTCCAAACCCCTCCAGTTTCCAGTTGTGCCTCTCACTGGAGGGTTTCCCTCTTTCCTTGCTCCCACACCATGGGCAGGAGGCAGGAGTGACACCTTCCTCAGGATAACCATCACCTGTTTTGCACAGGTCTCATTGAAACACTGAAACAAGGTAAGAGCCACCATCTGGAGGAGAATGTGACCCTGTGCTCCCACTCTGCTGTGCAAATACAGCCCTGGCCACAAACTCACTCTGCTTATCCCCGGTCAAACATAAGGAAGCCCCAGCTCTCACCATGAAACAAGTGAAATTCAGGAGGAATTTCTTCATGGAAAGGATTGTCAAGCACTGGAAGGGGCTACCCAAGGAGGTGGTGGAGTCCTCATCCCTGGAGGGATTTAAAAGCCATGTGGGTGTGGTACCTGGGGACAAGGGTTAGAGTTGGCCTTGGCAGTGCTGGGGCATGGGTGGACTCGGTGGTCTGAGAGGGCTTTTCCAACCCAAACAATTCCAGCATTCCCTGTCTTCTCCCACCCACCTGTCTCATGTCAGCTTTTCTCTTTTGTTTTGTTTTCTGAAGCAGAGGAAGAAGATGAAGAAGAAACAGAGAAGCTGCAGAATGGGAAGGACCGAGGTGAGGGCACAAACATGTCTCAGAGCTGGGAAGGGTTTTCTGTCTTGCTTCTCTGTGCATTCCCCATCTCTGTTTGGAGCCCCACGAGGTGCTCTGGGTGCAGAGGGTGGCTCTGGGTGCAGGGGGAGGCTCNCCAGTGAAGTCCCCAGGAGGTGGGACCGTCACCTTCCCAGCCCCTGCCCGTGGTCACCTCGGCTGGACAAGTGTCCAGAATCCCTGTGCCCATGGCAGTCACTGTCCCAGGGGGTCCCTGTCACCTCCGTGTCCCGGATCTCCACACTAACCCTGGCAGACTTCATCTCTGGAGTCATCCCACAGGAGTTACTCCAGCTGGAAGTGGTTGGTGGCCTCGGGGTTTTCGGACCCTGAGCAGGGTGGAGTGGAGGTGGAGGGGCTGCCAGGATCTGCTCCCCACCCCGTGCTCCACCAACCACCACAGAGCTCCTCACGGGCCCTCCCAGGGACGGGACATCACTCAGGGCTCACTTGGCTCCTGCTTCCCATGTTCCAAACCCAAACACGAGGAACAGACTTGGCCAGGTTTGAATCAGCCCAGGCATTTGTCTCGCTTGAGCCAAACCTAATCCCAGCGTCAACAAACCGGGGCTGTTCAGCCTTGTTTTGTTCCATGCACGTTTCTCCCTGGCTGAGCTGAGGCAGCAGATCTCACGTTTCTCCCAAACGAGCTCATTTTCCTGAGTTTTCTCATCCAGTGACTTCTGCAAAGCATCCAGGTGTTTGGAAATGCTCTGTTCCTTTGCCCACCGGTATTTGAACTCAGAGGGAAGGAGCACGGGAAGCTCGACTTGGCTAAAACCAGTTTCCAAAGCAGAACCTCCTTGGCTCCGAGTCACAGGACCCTCTTTGCCCCAGAACATTTCTCTTCAGTGGAATATTTCAGATGCTTACCAGATGACCCGTCTGGTTTTTTCCAAATATGCATTGTATATTGCATGGGAAAGAGGGGAAGGGGGATTGTGAGGAGCTGGAATAGGGTGTCTGGGAGCAGAGATGGAACTCAAACCACCCCGTCGCTCAGCACAGCAGCACGAGGGAGGGCAGGGACAGCTGGGACGTGTGGCCAAAGCAGAGCTGGATCCAACAGCC
The DNA here is from genome assembly GCA_013399695.1 of Formicarius rufipectus. Lineage (NCBI taxonomy): Eukaryota > Metazoa > Chordata > Aves > Passeriformes > Formicariidae > Formicarius > Formicarius rufipectus. Next base: position 55,840 of record VXAU01005848.1, read on the forward strand.
TCCGTGTGGAATGTAAATACTATCCCTGCCAGGGAAAAAGGGATTTCTTAATGTCCCAGAGACGGTGAGGTAAAATCTGGCAGGGAAATTGAGGAATAATCAATGTGTAAGTGCAGCCCTTCAGCGTGGGCACCATGGGAGCTGCTCCAGACCTGGTGACGAGGGGTCTCAGGGTCTGGGGATGTGTGGGTACGTCAGGGTTGGGCAGTCCCAAAGCCCATGGTACCTACAGGGACCTGTGGCCAGGGTGCTGCACACACGTGGAGTCTGACCCTGTGGCCACAGGGAGCTCTGCCTGCCCTGACTCCATCCCAGGCACAGCAACCCCAGCTCAGCAACACGTTCCCATCTGGAATGAACAGCATGACTGGCAGCTCATGTATTCCCCAAGTTCTGAGGACATGGACAAGGGAGATGCTGGTCCTCATGGGGACTCTGCTGGGATGGGTTTCAGAGAATCATCATGGAATGGTCTGGGTGGGAAGGAACCTTAAAGCTCATCCCATCCCACCCCTGCCATGGGCAGGGACACCTCCCACCAGCCCAGGGGGCTCCAAGCCCCATCCAGCCTGGCCTGGGACGCTCCCAGGGATCCAGGGGCAGCCACAGCTTCTCTNGGCCCAGGTTTTCCTGCTGGCTGCAGTCACTGCCCCTCTCTCCACCATCTGCCACGGGCTGACATCACAGCCACAGTCCCTGGGCTCTGTGTGTTCACCTTTCAGGGATGTTTTTCTTCCAGCAAAGGTCACACACAGAACTGTGTNACCCTGTGCCAGGGCTGCCCACCCTCCCAGCCAGGAATTCCTTCCCAATATCCAGTCCAAATTGATTCTCAGTTTAAAATCATTCCCAGGGACATCACCATCCCTGGGCTTCCTCACAAGCTTCTTCACAAAGTGATTTCTTATTTCCCTGTGTCCCAACAATTAATCCCAGCAGTCTCTTCCCTGCTGGAGACAGTGACGTCCCCACACTTGGTTCGGCTTCAAGGGGATGAAATCATCCGGGAGGACTCCAAGTTGGCTCCATGGTTTGTGGTTGGGATCACAAACTCAGCAGCATCTCCAAAGATGTCCATGAGTTCCAGGCTCAGAAGAGCACATCTGGGGGCTGGCAAAGCCACCTCCATCCAGTCA
>VXAU01005850.1:2985-33255 GCA_013399695.1 Formicarius rufipectus
AAGGTGAAATATTTTGTTATTTTTGATTGTATTACCATGTTCTAAATGTTACCTTTACAATGTTTGTGTTAAAATACAGAAATATGTGTGTTGATCTTTGTTAAAATGTATTTAATGTGCATTTTAGACAACAAAAATTTCATATTATTGGACATAACAGATTTTTAAAAGCAGTTTTTATACCTTAATTTACTGTCTGATGTAAATTATAATGGCAAATGTATGTTTCTGTGGTGAGGTAGCTTTTTCACGTATTACTTGTGAGTTTTAGAAATATTTATTCTGCTTGTATTTCCTCTCTATTAATGGCACTTTTAGCAATATACTAGTTTCCAACCCATACTGTGGTGTCACCGGAAGGTGACTGATGAGATTTCGCTGTTCTTTGTGGGTTTAAAATAGGAACATTATCAGTTTTGTCTCAGTTGGGAAACTGTTACAGACTTTTGTATCAGAAGTAGCTCAGAGTCTGAGTTGCTTGTCTAATTTCACTGTTTTGCCAGTTTACAGGGGCAAACATTCATAGCTGGAGTCAGTGCTCTAAATTGTAATTTGCTAAGGAAAGAGACGATGACTTTGGGGGGGTCTTTGAAAATTGTTTGACATCATCTCTATTTACTGGCAAATTTGTTCATGTGACCCATGGAGAGAGAGCTCCCTCAGGATTCTGGCCAAAAAAAAAAACAACGAACATTTTGCAGTTGCGCTTCAAAGTATGTGAGTACTCTGTAACTGGGCAACCTGTTAAGCAGCTTTCTTCTGAGACTGCTGGAGCTTCCTGTAAATATATATTTTATCTGAATGGTGTACAAATTCTGTGTAAGCTTGTGGGTGGAGAAACACAGATTCTTAAAGAGATGAGAAGTTCCTGGGTTTGTGTTTTCCTTCCGCGTTAATCAGAGTTGCCAGACCAAATGAGAATAAGCCAAATTGATGTGAACATAGTGTTGGCTATATGGGGTTTAGAGCGTTTGATCCTGTTTTAGGTAAAGTTTCTTTAAGTTTTTCTCATTACTAGCGGTAGGTGGTAAATTAGGATTTAGTCACCACTCATGGAAAGTCATGTATTGCTGTCATATATTGATCTGCAATGTTTGCATTCAGAACATAAACCCAGTATTTTTTCATTAGGGTGGTAGGGTGATAATAAACTACTGTAAGTAGTTATGTGTATGACTAATTGACGTTCATTTTGTTTTGCAGTTTGAATTATTTTACAGTCAGCATTTTAGTGGAAGGAAGCTTACTTGGTTACATTATCTTTGTACAGGTAAAAATAAGTGCTTTGCTAAACTTATGATCTATACAGCTGACAGTTAATTGCTAAAAGTCGTTTTCAAACAGCAACGATCTGTGGAGTTGGAACATTATGTTGCATATAAAGTCAACAGATCATTTTGCATTATAAATTAATTTCATTTTTACTGCTTAGTATTTCCGAAGATTGTTTTGTAAACTTGCGTATATTACCTGTGATTTATTAAATCCAAATAAAACTTGAGTTGTATGTTCTTAACTACAAAACAGCACTACAGAACTGCTGGATTAAGTTGTTTCCTGAAGTTGTTTCTGTGGTATAGATGTCCCTTAGATGAATATTAAGTAATTTCAAGAATCCCTATTATAGTATTTTAATCAGGTGTGTGACTTGCTAAGTAAATACATACTTACATTTACTACATAGCAAGATATCTTAGAAAACATCTTAGAAGATATATATAAAATTATAGTTTATTTTAGTAAGCATGAGTCAGTCATGTTGTATTCAAGTGCTTTCAGCATCAGGCTTTAACAACTTAGAACCACAAAATATTACAGGGAGGAGAAAACCAGACTAAGCATACAACAAAAAATTAAAATCTAGTTCTGATAATAGAAGGTTGCTGTTAACTCTCACCACCTCACACAAAATCTAAATCTGCTTTCAGGCAGATTTCTTCAGTGCTTTTTGTTTTTCATAGGAATTTAAGGAATATAAGAATATGGAAATTTTTTTTATGGACAAATCTTTTACTTTGTTTCTAAATCTTTCCTTACAACAACTTTCTCTGTAAGCTACTGTGAATTGAAGTTTATACATTTTGAAGTTCATACATTGCAATGTATTGAGGCCGTTTGGAATTTCCATTTTTATTATAAATTATATTGCACTATTCAAAACACTGATATTCTAGTATTCTTAGTTGATCAAAGGAATGTTTTTGTTGTAGACCACATTCTATGTGTGTAAATTCACATCAGTTGTCATCATCCCATGTGAAGTGTTCAGTGCAAGCATGAATTCAATGTCTTGAAATGCATGAGGAGCTCTAGTAGTTAACCTTCAGGTGACTTTTCATCACTTTCTATCAGTTTATAAAATACTACTGTATTGTTACAGGTGAAGTAAAAATGAATTATTTGTGCAAACCTTATGTAGCCATGGTCACAACATACCAAATGGCAGTGTTGCTTGCCTTCAACAACAGTGAGACTGTCAGTTACAAGGAGCTTCAGGACAGCACACAAATGAATGAGAAGGAACTGACAAAAACCATCAAATCTTTGCTTGATGTCAAAATGATAAACCATGACTCAGACAAGGTATGCAATAATGATATAAAAAGTTGTATGTTTTCAGTCTTGTCATTCTGATACTTGTCAAGGGCTTTTTTTTTAATAGAAAATAATCCATTGTTTACTCTTGAAACTGTATTATTGACCCTTGTGAATAAATTTATATTTATAAGGAAAGAGATAGGAGGATATAGACTGTCACACAGGCTTTCCATGCCTGTATCAGTATGGTCTGCTTAAAAAGTAATAAAGCTGGGACTGTTTACTGCTTCTGTTGCATTCCATCCATGTGACTTTAGACCCACCACTGTTGGAGGGGAAGGCACCCCTCTTGAAGCTGTACTGAATCACAGGAAGGAGCCTGAGTTGTAAACCTAAAACGGCAATCCTAAAAACATGTTTCTGGGATTAAGAGACTGAAAGCAACTGCAAGCAGGTTCTTTCTTGCTGACAGACTGCAGAAGGAGGAAAGAGAGCAAGGAGGGTTGGTTTGAGAGGACTTTTGCTGCAATTTGCCAAACCTGAGTTTCATGGAATTTCAGTAGTATCTGAGCTTTGTTTGTGGTTAAGGCAATGATTGGTACAGGCTCTGTTTCTGACTCTCTCGTCCCCCTATATGACCTGTGTGAACCCAGTTACCCTTTTTCCCATATGGTGAAGGACAGAGTTAAGTATTAAGTAAGAAACACTACAGGAAGTGCCTGTGCATCCCATACAGACATTAGTAGTGCTTCCAGCTAGCCCAGAAAGCTCACTATTCAGCCAGTGTCAGACAAAAGATTCTGAGATAAGCTGTTCAGTTGGCTCACAAGAAGAATTCTAAAGCTGCTCTGATAGCTGCTTTTGTTTTTAACCAGGAAAATGTTAAGAAATGGAAAGTGAGATTACAAGGAAGATCTGATGCTTGGCTGAAGCATAGGACATGCTTCCAATATCTAGAAATGAGCTCAGGTTGGAACAATGGCTGGAATGATGTCTGTTAAACCATGGATCAAATAAAACACTGGGAGCTATTACAGAAAACAGTGAGACTTTTCATAATCTTAGAAAGCTGCCCATTATTTAAAGGATTTACCTTCATGTCTGTTGTATAAGGTTTGCCCAGTTCCTTTAAGTATATGTTATTGAAGAGAGAATGATACCTCTTTCCAACCCTTTTACCTTTTAATGTTTACCACTGCATTTTCCAGTTCTTTGTGTTCCAGACTATTGTATTCAAGCATCTTTGCTATTTCTGTTTTCTTTGCACTCCATCCAACAGTGTGATAGCAGATCTGTAGACAGTCTATCAGATTACTTATTAAATAAATGACCTTTAGTGGCTTAAGCAGTGGAATCCAATACACAGACTTCTCTTTGCCTGTGTCTGAGTGTCGTACTTTCACCCCAAGTGGGGACCCAAGCCCCAACAGCCTCTTGCTCGTTCCCCCACTGTCAGGATCAGGGAGAGAAGTGAGGGGGGGAGAGGTGAAGAACACAAGCAACTTCTGGCAAAATCTTTATTGATTCATTAGAACCATGAGTTTTGATTTCATGCTCAATACACAATTTATTTTGGTTTATATTCAACTGTGTAAGCAGAATAATGCTAAAATTTATCGTTAGCCTATTTTTTTGTGATTTTTTTTTAAGCTGTTGGTCTTTCCCCTTTCATGTTAAATTTTTTTTACTATGGCTGTTACCTTTGTTTTTATTTTTATTATAACAAAAAATACTTGTTGCAGAATATAAAATTAGAATTAATGTTGTTTTGAGTGCATATTTAGTTAAATATTGACTGTGTTTATTGAAATATTTGTGCTTCAGACAGTTTGGCAAGATTTTAAGGTCTCAGAAGCACAGTAACTTTATTTGGCTGTAAGTTGGTAATACTTGTAGAGACTTTGGCCTGGAAAATGCAAAGATTGGTCCAGTCATCCTGTTAGTTGAAAGTAAAGGTGTTTTTACTGCAGGGAATAGTTAGCTTTTATTAAAAGAAATGGACTTTTACGTGTGGACAAAAATTGAGATTCTAACAGGGGAAAATTAGAAACATTGATAGATGTGGAACTGTAGAAGTTGCCATTTGTCAGCTTTTTCTGCTGTAACATTACAAAATGCTTAGATGTTTTTCCTTAAGTTCTGGAAGGCAAGATTAGTAATAATTGTGAAAGTAACAGCTCCCTCTTGAGGTTCTGCCAGAAATAAATGCAAATCCTACTTCCTCGGCAGGAAGAAACTGTGTTTAAATGGAGAGTGTTTGCAACTAAGATAAGCTGTCAGAGTAGTAAAAGAGAAATTGCTTTAATCATACTGACTTGTTAACAAAATTCATGTATGATAAAGTTCTTCTGTTTTCTGAAATAGATTTTATTTCTAGGTTAGTTAAACTGTAGCTTAAAAAATTGACCTGGTTCAAGTGGCACTTTGGAATTTCCAACTACAAATCTGAAATTGTATGTACGTAAGACCCTAACTGTGACTTTTCAAAGTAAATTGTTACCATTGTCTGGTTCCATTTCTGATTTTTAAAAAAGATTCTTTATTGCAGGAAGATATAGAGGCAGAGTCTACATTTTCATTAAACATGAACTTCAGCAGTAAACGAACAAAATTTAAAATTACTACATCGATGCAGAAAGACACACCACAGGCAAGTATTCTTGGGTGTCTCTAGCTTGAACAGCTCAGAAACACTTATTTTTCTAAAATGGAATTTGTTGTATTAGTTTGGTGTGAGCAGATGTAAGATGTACATCGCCATAAAGAAATTCCAGAAGTTTAAAGTTTAAGCACTGCATTTTTCTTTTGCACTTAAAACAGAGGCAGGAGAAGATGAAACAGAGAACAAGAAGGTAGAAGAAAAAAACCAAAATGTACCTAGAGGGATTGACATTTAGCTTGTCTTGCCTCATGAGACTTTTTTTGTTGGTGGTGTTTATAAAAGCAAGTTATTCCAGGAACAGCAGAGCCAATCAACTGTTTTCCTATAGTTTTATGTCTTTTGGCAACTAAAATTAATTCCTGGCTCAATGTTCCCTCTGTATCTCCTAAGACACAGGATTTTGTACAAGATATGTATGTGCTGCCAAACCCAATACATTATAGTAAAATCTGCCTGCCTTTCTCCCAAGCCAAAATGGTGACTTGGATGCCTCTTTCCAACCTTCCTACTGACTTTCTTACCTGGTATTCTTGATTTATGGAAGTACTTTGCCTGGAATTGAACTTCATTAGCATATTTGTATTAGCTGACCACTTTTAATAAAGTAAAAAGTATTGATTCTAGGTCCTTTCGTGAAATGTTTATTAGTCTTACTCTATTTTAAACACTACTGTTCTTCCTGCATCACAGGAGATGGAGCAGACCAGAAGTGCTGTAGATGAAGACAGAAAAATGTACCTTCAAGCTGCTATAGTCCGTATCATGAAAGCACGTAAAGTGTTGCGACATAATGCTCTTATTCAGGAGGTAAGAGAAAGTCCTGCTCTTGAGCATGGTTTGATGAAAATCTTCCAGATAGCTGGGTAAAACATCTGACCACAGAACTCTCCCATGTCAAAGTTAACACTCCAGTGAAATTAGTGAGAGTTTCTTTGGGGTCTGCTTTGAACTGCAGTACTAGCTGGGATCCCTCAAACCTGTGAATGCGTCTTAGCACTAAAACATTACATGCTTGCTCTTTCCTGTTGGCTGGTTCTGTACTAACAGGTGCTGTATCCTACAGGAATCACTGCCAGAGCAATAGGCTTTGTTGAAAGCCTGAGTATGGATATTCTAGGTGTGGAATTTCCACAGAAGCACCTCGACAATTTTTAGCTCTAATCATTATTTTATTATAACTCATGGTGTAAATTTTAAAAGTTGTCTGAGTATGGAGACATGCACTTCTTAATCTCTCTTTTCCACTAAATGGTACAGTTGTCTAGATTTTTTAGATTAATGATCTGTGAACTGTCACAGACTGGCTGGGAAGGAAGTGCTATTTCTTTAGTTTTTCTCCCACATTCCCATCTGCTGGTTGCCTGCCTAATTGTATTTCTCATTCCAGCCTAAATCTTTGCTTCCACCAACCAGTTCCCAGTTTTAGTGTTCTCGGGCAATATTTCTTCAGTCTAATCCACTCTTGTGTCCCAGAGCCTTGCTGAGTAGCCTCAGACCAGACTGGTGGCAGGGGTAATAATGATTCCTGCTTTATTTGACCATTTTGAGCATGGAGGTGGAGGGCCACTGAGTAATTTGTGGTATGGAGGAAACCACACCCACCATTTAATTTTTATTTCTGAAAAAAAAGTTAGCAGCTACAGGGAGTTTGTAAGCCCAGAGCTTTCAGCATGAGGTATCTTAAACGTTTTGGATATTGAAATAGTGCTTATAAACAAATACTCTGAAAGAAAGCTTAATTTAAGAAATCTGATTTTCAGTATCTAAAAGGGGAGGCACTGTAGGTCCTGATTCTTCTCAAAATATTTGGTTATTTGATTTCCTGTTATTTAAATCACCAATGCAATTATGATGAAATCCTGTAAGAATTTACTATTAGAACCAGAAAACAACAGACAAGCCCCGTTTCATCTTTGAAAATACTTTGTTTTTTCTCCCTGGTCTGAAATTATTAGATAAATATTGAAAATGTACTTTGCTTGGCACTAGTTTATAAGGGCAAAATAGATTACAAATTTTTATGTTTTGGAAACAAAACCTTTCTGGTTGCTTCTTCCTTTGTTTAATGGAAGGGCCACTATCATACATGCCTCTGCTGTCTTTTGCTCTTGCAGTGATCTTGCAGAATGGTCTTAGTAACACCAGGAGCTTTTTCTTCAGCTTTGCAAGAAAGGTGGATAAAGTTAAAAACGGAGAGTAAAGTTATGATATTGTTACTAATTCTGGTGACACTCTTACACACTGTTTATGTACATATATAATGTAGTCACTTAAATTTTGCTGTCTGACTTCTTAAGTAGGAATTCATCTTTTTAAAAGGAGTCTGTTTACTCTGAATAGTTAATATTTTCTTCACTCTTTAGTATTTTGTCTGAGCTATAGGGGCAGGATTATACTGTTGTTAGAGATATGATTGAAAGACTCCTTGCCTTAATGTAGTTGGCTCTGATTCTAATAGTTAGACTCCAGCCCCAGATGTTTTGTTTAGGGTGAGGTGTCCAAGATAACACTCCAGGCCCTTGGTAGACGTGTATATGTCAACATGTGGTCTTTGCTGAATTGCTAATTGTGTTAGATACGCCCTGATAATTTCAATTCTCTGTGCTGCAGTCGCCTGCAGGACAAGGTAGCTTTTCACATAAAATGAATAAGGCCATGGGAGTAGTGGAGGGGAAAAGTCAGTACAGTCATTCCCAGAAAGGTTTTTATTCTTACAAGCAGGTATTTTTATGTGTCCTTCTTATTACCTTTGATAAAACAACAACAAAAAACACCAAAAAAACCTTTACCAATACTAAATTCTGTCTTTTGTTCTCTCTGTCCTAAGTAAGTACATGAAGTATGATGATGACAATCGGTTTGAGTGTAGGGCTGAAGTTAGGTGAAATCTGAGCGGATCTATTAGCTTGTTAGCCCCCTGTTTCTCCTCATTTGTAGTGCTGAGGAATGTACCAGACCCTTGGCTGCAAGCCCAACAAAACTCACTCTTTTGAGCTTTCTGTTTGCTTTGCTGGGTGAGTTCCACCTGGTGAGTTCTGTTGGCTCACAGAGGGCCCCAGCAAACTCTAGAGCTGGGACAAAGCCAGCCATGAAAAGTTGTAGAGAAACAGGAAATCCAGCTGAAATAAAGATCACTTTCTTTACAGAATAAATTAAAAACTACAGGCAAAATATATTATGACATTTGAGTAGTAAGATCTTTTGTTTGAAAACTTTTCCAGGTTCTAGATTTGCATGTTCTGTTATTACACATAATTTCCTCTTCTTCTCTACAAGAAAATGGGCAAAACTGAGAACTAGTAAGAGACGTGAAGTTTTGCCTGCTGTGTCAGTGTCTTCCACAATGCAATTATAGATTTGCTTTTACAATAATTAATTTTTTATTGCATGTATTGCAAAGTTCCAGCATAGGCAGATGGAATTCACCAAATTGTAGGTCTGTCTTCAGTGACTGAAGGAAGAGAGGTTCACCCTGATTATCTCAAATCGTATAGGAAAGGAGATCAGTAGTAGGGGAACTCCACTATGGTAACGGTGAAGAAATGTGTTAATATTAGATTGATTTTGACATGGGTGTTTGTCTTCATTTGTATTGTGACAAATGAAGCAAGCAAGAGGAATGAAGAGATGTGGGTAATATGCAGCCAAACTAACCCGTGAGGTCAGCAGGCAGTTTCAGTTTCAGCAGGCAGTCTCAGTGTCCTGACACTAATGCATAAAGATGCTTTCTGGATTGTTATAAATTAACCATTTCAGAGTTATTCAATCCTGTCATTAAAAGAAAAACATACCAAATTTACCTTAAAGCCCTTAGCATGGCATTTTTGACCGTGAAAAATAAAACTAACACAAAAACTGTGTCTGTCTTTTGCAGGTAATTAGCCAATCAAGAGCAAGGTTTAACCCAAGTATCAGCATGATTAAGAAGTGTATTGAAGTTCTGATAGACAAACAGTACATAGAGCGAAGCCAGGCCTCTGCAGACGAGTACAGTTATGTAGCATGATGTTGCTATCCTGCAGGTATGATTGTAAGGAGATCATTGCTGTCACTGTTTGGTGTGTTCCTGTGGGAAGAGGGAGGCCTGTGCCTCCATAATTGGTCACTTGGCAGCCCCTGTTTTTCTGCTGTTTACAACATCACCAGTGCCATGTCATGAGCGTCAATGAAAATGCCTATAGATATTTCAAGCTCATGTCATTATGACATTTCTTAAAACTTTACTAAAAGAATGATTGAAGTATTGCTGAAATGTGGAGAATTGGTTGGGTACCATGCTTTTTTTTCCCCCCCTCCCCTTTCACGTTTGCAGTTGATGTTTTTTAATGTATCTTAAGACAAAGTAAAAAAAAAAATCACAAAAAACCTAAATATTGTAATATGACAGATAACCTAATAATTGTATCTACATTAAAATGTAAAAAAAAAAAAAAAGACGAAAATGATACTGCTGCTTGTCAAATAAAAAAATAAAGTTATATAATGTGTCTCGAATGATTGTAGAGCTGGATATAGCATTAATGTCTGTAAATATTATTCAGGCATGAAGAGTAAAAATAATGTTATGTGTTTGGGTTTTGGATAACCTCAGAAGTAGATCTGACGTAAGAACTAATTTATATAAAACTGAATACCAGGTATGTCATGTTTGATGTGATTATAAAAAAATGTTTATGGTTAAGTGCACATCTTGTTTTCTTGAGATTAGGCTGATTTACATTCTTAGTGCCTGAAGGTCTACTCTGTCTCACGCTGCAAGAATAGGTTACAAGAGAAAATAAACTGACATTTGAGGGGATTTAAGTAGTGTAGTTCACAGACAGTTAGGAATAGTTATCACAAACATCAAAGATAGAGTTCAGTGGCTTGTGAAACCACCTTCTTAATGGGAAGGCACGTACCAGGCTGGTAATTGAAACATGTTTTTTCACTAATGTATTGGGTAGAAACACTACATGGATTGGTACCTATGTTTGTTTCCACATAAGCCCTTACTGGCTTGTTTTTTGTTTTCCCTCTTGACTCATATGGTTGTTTTTATCGTGTTTTGTCTTCCTCTGCCCCAATTAGATTTGCAGCTACTTGGGTGGGACAAGAGGTCTACGGTCTATTTCCTGTCCCGTGTTGTTCATCAGGGTTGACATGGTGACTGCTCACTCTCACATAATTTTAAATGGTACTTACTCCACACTTGAAGTAACTGGAGTTTAAGAGCATTGAGAGTTTGAACACACTGAATCCGTGCTGCAGAGAAGAGCTTCCTCATGGCTATGCCTGCAATTATGACTAACAGAATAAATATTACGTTTAAATGTTCTATTTTTGCCAAATTTTATTTGTGCACATATAAAAATATATATGTAGATATGTACTATTTGCAATATTTTTTTAGATTGTGTGATAACATCCACTAAAAGTCCACAGATCAAGAATTAATTTTAAAGGAAAAAATCCTTTAGAGAGAGCTTTTTCCTTTATTTTTCTTTTTCAAGTTCTTCATTGTATGAAAGGTTTCTCTCCAGCTCTCAGATTATTGAAGTCTCTTATCATGTGGCATTCGTGTGTTATCTGGAGGGTATAGGGCACTTTCTGTAGTTAACTAGGAAATACTTCAAGAAGTGGTACTATGATTTTCTGATGTGAATTTTGCTATGGATGAATAAAGGGCAATAAACAATGAAGGTCAGTAAACATTTCTTCCAAATTTATGGTATTTTATACCACTACACTAAGATACAGATTTCTTTACATGGATTTGTCTTAAAGAACTGAGGGTTTTTAACTGATTTTCATACGGTGCAGTATGTCATTGTCTCAAGTGTTAGAGTTGTCTCTGTGTGTTGGGAGACAGCGAAGGTGCTTATCGTGTCACCAAGTGTAGTAAACAGGAGATACGTGACTTTTAATCTATTTCAGTGTGAAGCATATCTGTGCTTTATAAAAAATAATCTATTACTTATGACAAAAATAGGGGCATATTCTATGACACAATGCAAAACAATAGAAGAAATATTGCCTGAGTGTTGAATCATCGGGTCCTTTCTTCAGAAAACAAACTAACAGTGACACAAAAGCTTCTGGAAACAAATGTGTTTTGTCTTGTGTATGAGCCAACAGATTTTAAGCTTGTTTCTGCATAAAAGGGTTAATAAAAGCTTTATTTAAATATAGATTGCAGTAGCAAAATTCTAAGGCTGTTTAAAAAAGGCTTGACATTTATTTTCAGAATCATTTCACAGGCAATACAAGAACTTTGCTGCTTTAGCCCAAACATGCAGGGTTTTAGCAATACCTTATCTCAAAATTTTGGCATAGCTAAACCATCAAAAGTAGTATTTTGGGTTTTAGATAAGCATGCTGCTGAGTTGAGACATGTTGAGTGAGTTAAAAGCATTCATATATTTCAGTGCAGTTGGCATCCCCAGACAATGTCTTTCATAATTCCACACAAACTCGGTCTTTGCGGTGCCTCTTGGGAAATGTGGCTGTAGCTGGGAAACATTTTGAATTCTACTTTATAACTCACACCTTCCCTCTAAGGAAAAAGGTAGTACAAAGATTCAGACCTCTGTAGGTGGGTTATGTCACTGAAATCATTGTTGGCACACAGGGATGCAGATTACAGTGTAGTGCTTCAGCCTGGCAACCAGTACCTCTAATGTCAGTTCAAAATACAAAGTGCTAATGGGTATTAACAGGAGGGGCAAATTGTAAAAAGAGAAGGATATCAAAAAATGCTGTACAGTTTTAATTTTTCACTACAAGAAACTGGTGTAATGGTACGGCTTCTTTCTTTGTCATAATGCTATTGACATGTATTGATCTAGTTTATAGGAAGCCATACAGGGGAGTGTGGAAACAATGATTTCATACATCTCATACATATCTAATATCAAAATGCATTTACCCCTGGTACCGAGTGTTACTCATCATTCTTGCACTAAATGAAAATGTATCTCTGTGAGGTTTTAATTTATCTTCAGACTCATTGTCTTGTTCTAGGAAAGGAAAGTGTATAGCTGCATTTCAGTGTGTTCAAACACACAGGGCTGCTGGAGCTTTGCAAGGTAATTAAATCACCATTACATAAGGAACTGTTTGCATGGCAGATAGCATCATTACTTTCTAAGAAACCTTTCAATGAGTGCATCAGTTCTGCAAATAAGAAGCAGAGTACAGAAATCGGTCAACAGAAAAATACATATTAACTGATAGCTTTCAGCTATGCTTAGAAAACCATTCTTTAAAATTAATTTTAAAAACAAGTGTTGCAACTTAGTATTGATTCTAGAGCATAAATTCTTTGTACTTTGGGACAAATATGTTAGGACTGTCCGTGCCTTACAAATACGGTAAATACTAAGAGTTAATTAAGATCTTACAGTGTATGAAATCATAATCTCCAGAATCAGTTGCCGTTCCACTGAGTATTTTTTCTATTACAAATCTGAAATTCTCTTTACTTGCTTATAAGCTGTACTGCACTTTGAGTTGATAGGAAAACAGCCTTTTTCAAAGTCAGGCACAAGAGGAGGAAGAATCGAAACTGTGTTTGGGTATAATAATTTTAAAACAATGCAAGACTTTGCTAAACATATGTATGTGTATGTGGTTATAGGAAGTGTGAATAATTATGATGGTAAAAGTATCCAGACGTGTAGCTTGGATGTGCATTTCTTATTGTCTCTGTTCTGTGGAATTCACAATTGCATCAGTAAGGGAAGAAAATAACAGCCATCAAAAGTAAAGAGGTAGATGAGGATGGTGGCCAGCTGGCCTTTTTTGAAGCACTGGAGTTGTGGGTTTGTATTCTTTATCTTTGAAGAGCTTAGACATGCATATGTTAATGACCAAGATTACTGTGTAGTTCAGTGTTGATGATTACTTGTCACACATTTGAGGAAGCAGCATGTTAGAGTACCCAAAGAAGCTGTGCATCTGACACTGCTGCTCCCACCAGCTGTCTCAGGAGCACAGCCCAGGAAAGCTCCCTTAGTCTCCCCAGTAAGATCAGTCTTGCGTATGATACACATCTGAGATTTGGAGGACTAAGCCTCAGAAGTGATAGGAAGCAAACCAAAAGGAACTTCTAAAACAATTCTAGTAGTTTAGGAAATTATTTCCACCATTTATTTCTACACACTCTTTGGGACCCCTGTGACTGAAAGCTGTGAGAGGTGATTTAGGCAAAACTAAAATACTCACTTGTTTGGTTGCTTTGGCTGGAATAACAAACACCTTGCATTAGTACCATAGTACCTTGTTGCTCCTCAGTTCAGGAATGTGACCAGCATGCATTACTGGTCTATTACAATATCAAGTGTAAACTTTAAACTTGAGCCACTGGTGAGCTTGGTGTGTGTGAACCCTTCCTAGGGCTTCCAAACTAGCCAGAAATCACCTCTGGTATTTTATACTGAGAAGGGCTACTCTAGCTTTATGTCCTTCCTGCCACTCTTACACTTGTGTTCTATAAATTTTTCTTTCCTAGTCTTTGATGTAGTGTTGTGTACCTGGAACAGAAAATGGTGTATTTTAGGACTACAGAAAGTAAATGTAGTAATTGACAAAACACTTCCCAGTGTCTGTATAGCCAAGGCATCAATTCTTTCAACCTGACTCCTATCCAAACAAACGTTTGATAAGTGTTTACAGGGCAGTGGATACCTGAGGAGGTTGTTAGGCATGTTCTCATCTGAAAGAGGCCTTGTTCTTAACATAATCATTGGATGACAAACATTGTAATTACCACCTTTTGGCGGGAGCTGGTGGTTCTCATGTGTGGCAAACTGGATTTTTCCAGCAGCTGAGAACAGTAGCCATGTAGCTGTCAACAGTGAAGAGGAGTGGTTTGAGGGTAGTCTTGAAACTTGGCAGGTCACTGTGGCCTGTCTTTTAATGTTGGTTATATAATCTATAACTTACTAGGTATATATGATAAAAAGGTCCATTTTCCTTTCTTATTTTCAGGCACTAGCTCAAGAGAATTCACGGTCATCAAAGCTTGGGTTTGAGAGAATAAAATATGTCTGAAAATCATTATACTCTGTAGACACCTATATATTTGAATCCAGTTCAGAATGTTTTATGGGATTCGTTTTAAGCAGTGCCAGGCATTTGGCCTCTTCAGAGTGATGACATGCATGGAGTGAGTTGCTGCCTAGAACGAATCAAGAGGAACCTGTCAGTGGAAGGGTATGAATGATCTGCTGACACTTACACTTTGGAAGCTGCTCTAGAATGTGGCACATCAATTGTTCTCTTCAGGGTTTGCTCTGTTTTAGATTGGCCAGAAGCAGTGATGCCAGTGGACACTCAAGAAACAGACCTGGCCCTTTTGAGTCTGCCTTCATTCTTTCCTTGACCAGAAGAGTGCCCCCATCTTACCCAATAAGGCAAGCACAGCCTGTTAGTCTCAGATGTATAGAAACTTAAATTTCCTTGAAGGTAAATCAAAAAGCAAGAGCTCTTATGTGCTTCCCAGGGCTTTTTGTGTATTCTTCATTGCAATATTTGAGGGACTAGAAAACAACAGCTGAGACAAGAGATCTGTAATTTAGTCATTAAGGTATTCCTGTGGGAGCTGGGGCTGCAGGTGTGTGCTTCTATCACTGAGCTAGTACAGTGAAGATGAGCCACCTGCTTCTCAGTGCTGAAGGAAAGCATCAGTGGCCATGATTCTGCATGCAAAGTCATCCTCTGTGCTTCTGGATGTCCACAATAGACAAGAGACAATAATCTAGATGCCAGTAAAGAATGAGTGTGAACATTTAAGTTTCGGGGTCATCTCACCATCTGGTGACTCAAAAAGACTTGGAAATTGGGCTTTCAGAACTACCTTTATGGGTTTTCCACATATGTTCTGCCTGACTGCCCTCTGAAGACATTAAAAGGAGTCCGTGGACCCCATCTGTAGCTTTGTGTCAGGGATTTCAGGTGAAGTTCTCTATCCCTTCCCCCAAGTGGGTGTCTGCCACCACATGTTTTAGTGTACTGGTAATGGTGTATTTATGCCTTACTGTAGCCATAAATTGACGGGAATGGATGTACACCCACAAAGCATTCACTGCTTAAAATCTGAGTCATGGCTGTGAATCAGAGATGTGCCCGTTGCAGCAGGTGAAAGAGATTTGGGAAGATGTAACATTCCTGTTGGGAACAACCATAGTCTGATTTTGGACTAAGGAAACCTTCCATCTACATGAAAATAGACTCTAGCCTTGAGAAACCTCTATCCATGGAGAAGACCTCCCTCAAATTAGCACCTGTCATTCATTCTGAAAGTGTTCAAGGCCAAGCTGGCTGGGGCTCTGATCAGCTTGGTCTAGTGAAGGGTGTCCCTGCCTGTGGCACTGGGATTTAGTGGGAACTAGGTGATCTTTGGGGTCCCTTCCAACCTAAACCATTCTATGATTCTATAATTTTTGAGTAAAGTAAATGAGAAATTACACTAGCTGCTCCTCAGCCCTCTTTCCTCAAGGCAGTAGCCTTACTGTTTTGAATGCCCTTCTTTCAGAGCACTGGGGATTTAGTTTTTAAAATGTGTATTTTAAGGGACGTGTATTTAGTTTGACAAGCAAGGTGGAAGAGAAATGGAGCTTGTGTCCCTGAGCGTGACTGGTGTTAACTCGGTGGGATGGGGCAAGCGGAGACGTGTTCAGGTCCTGCGCGACAGCCCGGCTGTCGGGGCAGGAGAGTGTTGGGGTTTTGCATGTGGACCGACAGACCCTCTTTATTCTTCCCCACGCCCAGGCGCAACCTTTGAAATGCAGACTTGACAGGCAGAGCTGGAATATCTGCTCCTTCCCTTCCTGGTGCGGCTCCTGTGCGCGTAAGGACTGCCTGTCGGGGCAAGCCCTGCGCTGGCAGCCAGGTCGGTGCGGAGCGAGCGGGGCGGGAGCGGTTTTTTCAGCGGCCGAGGGGGTGAGATCTGCACGGACCGACTGCTCCTGCAGGGACACAGATCAGGAGCTGCAAGCATAAAAACGAAGGGGGCGCGCAATAAACTTCTTAAGGGTATACCTGAGCTGGCTCAGGAAACCTTGTTGTGTGGCCCATGTGCAGTGACAAAGATGAAAATATAACAGGTAAAAGAGGGTAAAATAGCTACTTTATGCTCAGATTTGCTTTTGGCCTTTTTTTCCTCTTTTTTTTTTTTTTTTCATTTATAAATCCTTTTCTAAAATAAAATACAGACATTGGAAAAATACATCTTAAGGAAGTTTATCTTAGAGGGTTTTGGGGTGGGTTTTTTGGTTTGGATTTTTTTTTTTTTTTGTGGGTTTTGTTCTGGTGGGGTTTTTTTGTTTCTTGGATTTTTTTTTTTGTTTGTTTGTTTGTTTTGGGGTTTTTTTGGGTTTTTGTGTGTGTGTGTGTGTGTGTGTGGAGTGTTTAATTGACACTTCGTGCTCATGTGAACTCGAGGCTTTGCGTCCTTCAGGATTTCCTCCTCCCCATCTGAGATGACCATCGGTGCTGTTGCACATCTCTGACAGTGCCTGGCTGAGCTGCTGACACGAGAGGGTGTTTCTGTCTGCGGGGGCCGTTCTTGCTGCGCACACCTCCTCGCTGTGACGAGCTCTTCTAGGCTTTAGTGCCCACCTAGTACATTTTAAATATAGCTATTGTACATAGTTCCTTAAACATTTCTTAATTTTAAATCTGTGCTTATATATGTCACAGGTTTCCACTTCTCTGCTTCTGTAGTGAGCAGTTTGGCCTAGCCTGCCTTAGAATGTGATTTTATTGTCATCATACTCATGAACATTGGGATACCTAAACCAGGTTGTCTGCGGGTGTTTACTATTGGTTGTGGCTGGTTTTAACACCAATTATAAAACTAAAAATCACATTAAATCCTGTCCATGCAGGCTATACCACTCCTACAGAGCACCATAAGCCCTCAACTAGTGCTTCCATGTGCTAGAGAGTAAAATTTTGAAATGACTTTTTTGTTGTCCTGAAAAGTCCTTTGGGGGTTATATTGTTCATTTTTCTGTGTATAAAATGCTTGTGGAAACTTTAACTTTGCTACTTATTAGTTACAGTATGGACAACATAAATGCAAACTCCTTCTCAAGCCCTCACCTGCAGTGATGGAGAAAGCAACTGTGACAAGACTGTATTGGAGGCTCACAGAGGCTATCAGAAATTTTGGAGCACTTACATTCAGTAACAACTGCTCTAAAATCACTATTTGTAGGAGAAGTTGCAGCATGGAAGAGAGAGAGCCTTCCACAGGCTTCAAGCGATGGGATTGTTGATTTCTTTAATCAACAGAATCATTGTCTGATTGGGAAAATCTGGGGAAGGTGGCAGGCAGCTGTGGAACCTGCTTGGGGCAGTTCCCATCAGCGGGCTGTTGTCACCTTCCCTGGAGACATTAGTGATTCCCCTGTTAGCTCCGATCGGCGGGATTAACGGGCTGTGTGGAAACGTGGGTGCTTTCCTGAAAGTGTTACAGCAGAATCTGTTGTTATACTTTCCAGCCCTACTGACATGGGCGGGAGCAGTGTGTGACTATACATTCCACTGCAAGGAAGACTAAATGTGCAGAAGTGGAGGTGGGTCAGGACGAGGCACTGGTGGTATCTGAGCCTGCTGGCAGAGCAGAGCAGAGCAGAGCCCCTGCTGCAGTCTCCTGCCAGCAGAGGTAGCTGCAGCTGCCGGGCTGGGCAGAGGGAGCCTCCCTGGGTGCTGCGGGTCCCAGAGCCAACTTCCCACAGCAGCTCTTCTGACAGTATGTTTTAGGGGGGGAAACACTTTCCACTATGGAAACAGAAATTTAGCGGGTGCTGCAGCAAGGTGAGCTGTCTGTGGTCCAGCAAGGAGAGCAGGAAAGCTTGGAGGGCTTAAGACATAAACAGAATGAAACTTGGGCACACACTCTTGAGAGCTGGGAAGAGAGGGTCCCACTGCTGCCATGCTTGTAAGATTTTGGGAAATGGGGTTGGTGTTCTTGGGGTTCTCCTGTGCAGGGCGAGGAGATGGACTTCAAGGTTTCTTGTGGGTCCCTTCCACGTCAGGATGTTCTATGAACATTCAGAGCCTGCTGGGATGCATTTCTGCTGAGACAGCTGCAACCTTTTAGCAAATTTGGGTGAAAGGGTAGAAAGGTGAACATGCTTTGTTTCTCAGTCAAATGCCCTTTTGGAGCAAGGATATACACATCTTGCAGAAAAATGTACCTGGCTTTTCCACTAGAATCTTTCCCAGTGGAGATGACCATCATTCTTGTAGGAAAGGGGTGCATGGGCAGCACTGCAGCTTTCAAAAGGTATTCATCATCCTCTTGCCAGGACAAAGGGAAAGAGAAGAAGGACTGAGAAACAAGATGGGTGTGAAGCTGTTCAAAGCCAAATCAAGGTTATAGTAGAAGGGGTATAGAAAGGTGGAGAAAAGTACAATTTGGGGTTTAAGGGTGTATGAAATAGGAACAAACAGATGCAGTGTGGGAATACATCCTGTGTTTTTGATGTGTGGCACATCAGGAGAAAACCCTAACCTACAATTCATCAGATGGGCAGGAAGAGCAAGTACAGGTAATGGATGAGAAACTTCATGTTTGATTCCCCATAATTTACTCCTCTCTTAATATCCTCATTCCTTGTGATCCTGACAGCTGCTTCCTTCACCCCAAACCTTCTTTCTTTGAATTCTGTGTGGAGTATCTGATGGGTGTGAGTTTTTAAAGCCCTGTTGAAAGTAAAGGGATCCTCTGCTGAGGGTGTTGCATGTGAGAGAAATGGAGGATCTAAACTTGGTGTAGTGGTTTGGAGAAGAAGCTAGAAAAAGTGAAGGCAATGAGAGTTACAGGTGGAGATACCAAACCTTTTTTCCGCACTCTTTGAAATGGATTAGCAGAGCTGATATGGGATTTCCTAGTGAGCAGGAGAGAATGGGAGAAGCCCTGAAGCAGAGAAATGGATTGGGAATGGAGCCAGGGAATCTATACTTGTCTTAACATTTGAAACAGGCTGCGGCTAATCGGGGGCAGGAGGGGGGAAATGTGACAGTAGAAGATGGGTCTAATAAATCCTGTTATTTGGAGGCTAGTGCTGCACTGCTTAATGCTTCCTTGCCGTTTTGAGGTATCTGTCTGAAAGCTGTTTGTGCTTTCCCCCCCCTCCCCCAGTCTTTATGATTCTTAGTTTTTCTATATTTTTTTGGTGGCAGAAATCAGTATTAAGAAAGAATTTTTAGATGTCTGCATAGAGTAATCTGTTTGGAATACATAGTGCAACTCCATGGTAAGAAAACCTAGATATTCTAATAATTTATGTTACAGAATACTTGTTTTCATATGTTCATCACTGTGGTGGGCAGTGCTGTGGATCTGGAGAAATGTGGGGACTCATCTGGGAGCAGAAGCCAAGACTTGCCCCGGGTAGCCAAGAAACGGGAGTGTGTTCTCAGTCTGGCCTGGTGGGCTCCTGAATTCTCTTGTTCAAGGCAGCTTCAGCAGCAGGACTGGGCTGGCTCCCAAGTGAACCTTCAGCAGGGTGCCCCTGCGAGGCTGCTTCGGATTACCTCAGGCTTGGTGTAGGGAACCAAACCTGGGTCTTCTCCTTCCTGGGTGTGCACTCTAATCCCCAGGGGATTAAGTAAAAAGGATAGGTGAGAAGGTTGCTGGCTTCCTTTGGCTCTGTTTTAAAAGGAAGTGTCTGCCATCAGTGCACTTCATGGGGCGCCTAATCTTGTTGTGTGTTCTGAAAACATCCTTCAGACAGAGCCCCTTAGGGGACACGAGGAGGTTCTGGAGCCTGCTCAGGCTGCAGTGCTGAGCTGTTCAGCCCTGCTGAGACCGAGGCAGCTCTGGGCATGCACAGAGGTGAGACATCACCTACCCGGAAATGAAAAAAAGGAAGGTGCCTCTCTGTGAGAAATTTCAGGATCACAGTTTTTGTCACTATTTGGTTTTGCTTGATAATATGGCACATTTTCATTTTGAATAAACCTTGACCTAATAAAGTCAATCTCCATCTCTCTGAGAAGCAGAGATTTGTTTTTGTCATTTTTTTCTTGATAAAACCATGGCAGAGGTCTTGAAAAAATGTTCATGGGCAGCCCCACTGTTGGATTAGTGCCCTCATTCAATCAGAGCGTGCAAAATACAAACCCTAGGCAGAGCTGAACTACAAAGCAGAGGAGATTTTCACAATGCTAAATGGAGTAAAAGCACTGGGGGAAAAACATCTGAAATCCTCTTACATGATTATTAAAACAAAAACACACACACATGAAACCAGCAAAGTCTTAGACCGAGGTGCCACAGGGAACTGTCAAGAGAACAGCCTGTTCTAGTTGGATGCTTTGCTTGATATTAGTTGGAAGCTGTAACAAAGCAAATATTCCAGGATTCCTTGTCGATCTCATGCATGAGCTGACCATGAGTGCATTGGTCCTTTTCTCCTTCTGCTGCCAATCCCAGCTACCTGGCAGCTCTTGTCACTACCCCTCTCTAGTCACCTGTTCTCTCTTTTCTCCCTTCAGGTTATTAGGAAACTTCATGCTCATCTCTTGTTTTCAACTCTCATGTGACAAACTTCTTGGCCTTTCCCCCCAAATACACTTTTTCATCTACAGCTACACCCCTGTTGCTGCTGTGGATTTCCCTGGATTATCATTCCTTCTCAGGCATCTTGTTTGCTTGCTTGCTATGCACACATGCTTTTAGGACTACCAAGAAACAATCTGTGCATCTTCACTAGAGTCTGGTGTGTGCTAGAATTTCTGCAAACTATTAGAAATAGATTTAAGTCTTGAATGCAACCCTATCTTCTGTCTTCTTTCTTTGGCAGCTATTCAATGGCACCTGCATCCCTTTTTAGCAAAAATGGTAACATTAGTAACAGGAGGTTCCCCAGTGGGAGAGGAGCTTGCTGAAGTTGTATGAAACTGTCTGAGAATACGTGATGGGATGGGACAGCATAGTTTACATTTCAGGCTGTTACTCTCCACTGTGCTGTATGGAACCTTACAGGTGAGGAATTGCTTTAATTACGGCAAACTGCACCTAGTTGGTGGGGCTGAGGCCAGTGATTATACTCAGAAGATGAAGTAAACACACATAAAATTGCATGAGACTATGAAACCCTATGTGAGAGGAGCTAAAGGGAAAATAGAATAAAGCTGGATGGCAGAATGTTAGGTTTGCCAGGCCAGGTTCATATGTGTTCTATTTCCCAAAGGAAACACATAAATAGAGGAGAGATTTTGGTGTACAGGCTTTAATCCAAAACTAATTAGGCAAATCATAAGGGTTTGATAAGAAATATCTACCAGGTACTGCAATAATTAATGACTTTGCCACATACCTGTGGGTGGCTTGGAGCATGGTGGCAACTCTTGAGCGTCTCAGGATGTTTCCATTAGCAGAAGGAAACTGTGGTGGCTGCCTTAGCAGCTGGAGAGGGAGAGAATGAATCAGACGGTCTCCAGTATCAGCTGCCAGCATGCAAAGAAAAAGAAGAAAAAAACAAAAAACAAAACAAAACAAAAGAAACAAAAACCAAAAAACAGATGAGTGTGTTAGTTCTTGCTGTGGATGAAGACTCCATGATGGTGCTTGAACCCATACTGTTGCTGGAACCACTGGTAACATACCATTAATGTGAGCCAAAACCCTCTGCCTGGCTTAGCTGCTGGTAGGGTTTCTCCCTTTGGTGCTCCCCCCTCACTGTGGCTCTGCTGCTGTGACTGTTGGCTGCAAGAACATCAGAGGTTGGCACCTGAGCCCAGAGCAACCTGATAGAAGAGCTGTAGGACTGTAGATGGTCTCTTTGAGTGTCTCAGAGTTTTGAGGGATATACTTTGGTTTAAAAATATCTGAAGGATAAATTTAAGCAAGCAGGGAGACAAGGGGCATAAAAAAACTACCATAAGGGATGGTTGGGTGAATCTAAAGAAATTTCAAGCTGAACATGAGGCAAACCTTCCTTACCATGATTTCTGACTATTTAGCAGCATCCCAACATTTTGAACATTTAAAACTAGAAGGTAACAAGAAGCAATACAACTCAAGAGAGGCATTTGGCAAGTGCAGAGTTCAGTGAACTAGAAGACCTCTACCATTTCTAATATATTTTGACTGAGATGCTGGGGGAGAACATCCACAGAGCTCTGAGAAGCTTTATTCTTTGTCTTTTGCCGATATTAAATGCAAGATCAAAAAGAATTTATATTAGTTGTCCTAAATGAAATTACCCTTGTTTGTGTCCTTCTAACTAGGCTGCAGAATAGTTGCAGTTGTTTTAGGGCACTCGATTATTCTCTCAATTTCTACTGAAAGCAAAGGCCTGTCATTTAAGATTTATGTTCTGTTTTATTGAGTAGACAGTTTATAATCATAAGCAGTTTTGCATTTAATAACACACCTTGACACTCAATGTGTAGGAATTGTTAGGTTTTTGTTTGTTGAATTAATATATCCTTTTATCTGGAAAAAAAAAAATTCCATCTTTTGACAGCGCATATAATCCTTTTTTGATGTCATGAGATGTCTACCTTTAGAAGTCTTGAGTGTCAAAGTTTGCACCTGAGCTACTCATCTTCTGTTCTGTAGTTAATAGGAAAAAGTCGGTACTTTGTGGTTTCCTCTGAGCTATTCTGGCTCCTTACAGAGAAGAAATGCTCCAGAGATGCTGCTCACTGGATCTCTACCACTGTGAGAGGAGTGTGGAGTTATTAGGTTGCACATAGATACCTACATTTATGTAGGTGGATGCTGTGCTAGGAGCCTGGCCATGAGGAATGCTGCAAGGGGGAAAACAAGCCTGGGCCCAAAACTCACCAGGAAAAGACCCTGCAACTTCTCTGAACATTCAGGCATGGTCAGGGTTTGAACAAGTCCCAGGAGCAGCTGTGGGAAATCAATTACTCGTGATGCTGTAAGAAGAGGGGGCTTATTGTGATTGATTTTGGTTGTGGGGATTGGACATCTAGGGAGAGGATGCTGAGCTGACAGATGTAACCTGTTCCTCCCAGAGCTAAGGGCAGTAATCCTTCACAAAGCTCAGGCTGCCGCTGCCTCAATTACTGGCAGGTAAAGCTCTGTTCTTTGAGCTAATGGAATAATGCAATTAGGATGAGGCAGTGCTCATAAACTCTTATCCTTTAAAGGGCTGTCTTAATGAAACAGCGACACTCACTGTGCCAGGCATAGAAACAAGCCCTGCTGTGTTGGAGAACCAAGTTGTACCTGCCTGTGGCTCTGGAGTGGGAAGGACAAATTGGAGATGGGGATTAGGGAAGAGGTGGGAGCAGAGGAGAGCTTGATAAAGGTCATAGCTGTGAATGGTGTGGAAGCGACGACCAGGGATTAAGTTCGCTGTCTCTTTTCAAAAAAACTATAGGGCACCAAATGAAGCTAGGAGGACCCAGGCTAAAAACAGTAAATAATAAAACAAAGTGGATTTTCACAGAATGGGTAATCGAGTGGTTAGACACTGCCTAAAGGTTGTTGTGACTGCTAAAAGTTCTTGTGGCTCAGGAGAAGACCAGACAAGCTCACGGAAATCTGTTAAGGGCTACTAATACCAAAGAAGCCACATCCAGCCCAAGAAATCCCTGAAAAGGGCTCAAGACAGGGAGAATACTGGCAGAAGTACAGCATATTCTTACACTCTGATCTGGGCTAATGCTTAAGGGAGTCAAGATACTGGGTTAGAGGCATCTTAGTACTGACTTTTGCAACTGCTCTTAGGTGTTCTCTCACCTCCAGAAAGCCATTTAATCTTCCTTTAAGTCAGTAGCTTTTTTTTTCCAAAGCAACTTTGGAAATTGCTATGTTCTTCATAGCATAGAACCATGTTTTCTTTTCCTGTCATGTTATAATAGTGATTTGTTTTGTTGGCTTTACTTATATTTATTTTTAAAATGAGATATTCATCTCAGGGGAACAAAACTCATTAAAAAAAAAAAACACCAAGCAGCAAAAAAACAACCTTATTCATGCCAAAGCACTTCTGGGAGATCTGTTTTTGTACTTTAGAAGATGCAAAAGTAAATTTAACTTGCTGAGGTCAGACTTTCATCTTACTTTCCAAAATAAGCTCAAAGAACTGTTTGCATTATTATTACAAAGCAATGCACGCACCAACAGCCTTCAGCTTTCTGTCCTGCCTACCAGGACTCCTACTGCTGTCTGCATGGGGAGAACAGGGTGGCAGAGTGTAGAGATGGACACAGATGCATGGAAAGTGAGGGCTGATAGCATGGCTACAGCACACTGCCTGGGCTGAAGGAAGAATCTATCAAATCAGTATCATTAATCTGTTTTCACAATGGGAAGAGCTGAGTTGGAAGGTCTTTTTTCAGCATTTTTAATATGGTGTGTAATTGTTGTTATGCAACTGCAATTGTAAAATCCCAGGCAATTGTTTCAAAACGAAACTGTTTCTGAAGTGATGTTGGGTGCTCACACAAAGCACTGCAGTCCCTGGGGTGTCTGTTTTGGATGTGCAAATCCTCTATAGAGCACAAAATTCACTGGCAAGTGAGATTCTTGAATCTGGTCGGGAATCTAAAGATTAGCACACTCAACAGTTTTGTCCTTTGTTATCCTCTGCTTCACAGACTCGCTGTGAAATGGATAATGTTATCTGCTCAGCTCAGTGTTATTATGAAGAAAAGCAGATACTCAGGATTTTTTAAATAAATAAATAGGTAATACTGCACCTGGTGCAGAGACTGGGTAATGCACTGTAAGGAAGCCTTGGGACTGTGCGGTGAATGTCTGTTTAGCCAGGTAACAAGCATCTGGTGCTGCAGGAATCCTCTGAGAAGATCATCATGTGGTTGTGGAACCTCAGCTCTACTTGCTTCTGGTTTGTTTTTTGGTGATGGTACATTTTATTCACTCTGCACCTTTGCAGAATGAAGATTGTACAGGCATTTGAATAAGGCACCATCCTCTGTGTGGATGTGGATATGCAGAAGGCTTTGCTCAGTGAAGGCTTTGGGGATTTTAAATACCTCTGTAATGTGAATTATGGTGTTCATACTGTTGCAATGGAATTGTTTTTAGCAGCAAGGGGAGCTGTATAAATACACAGGCAGCACATGGACATCCAAGTCAGAAAGAAATAAACCACAAAAAGCCAAGCCAAACATATACTTATTTTGAGTTAAAAGTTATCCTCAGAGTACAATAAGCTTGTGTTCTTGGTGGCAGCAGGTAATAACATACCAGTAGTGACTGGTACTTTGAGAAATTACCCACTATGTGAGGAAGGTTTCACCAAAGTGTGTGCACTAAACTGTAGTTATGACCTCCCAGCAGTTCCCTACACTCACTCCCACAGGCAGTGTTATATTACTCAGCCTGCAAGTCAGGAAAAGAGAAGCAAAGACCAAACTGCTATCCTGGAAAGTAAATGTTTATTCCTCCTTTTCCTGTTGGAGAACAATTTCTCCATGATCAGAAGTAGATGCCAAAATTAGCAGTGAATGTGGAGAATGAGCTGATTAATCTTCAGAGTAAAATGCCTTTGGTGTGACAACAGAAAGCCAAGATGACAATCGGGGTTGGTCCCCACAATGCTGTGCTGGTGTGTGTTGCAAGAGCCTGCTCCCAGTTACTGCTGCTCTTCCAGTGTCCTCCCTGTGGGAATAGAAGTGTTAAGAAGTATGAGATATTTATGCAGATTGAGCTCCAAATCTATATGTGTAAAGCTGCCATTTGTATTATCTGCTCTTATTTTGTGTGTACTGAGCTATATTCTGTAATCTATGGATTCTTGGAATTAGTTTTTGAGAAGTTCTGGCTTGGTTCTTTTTTTTCTGTCAAAAATAGACATGAGGCAGTTTTTAAGTCAGCTGATTGTATTACTGAAAGGATTAGAATTAATATAAATTTTTGAAGATGAGTGAAAAAAATTACCCTTTTTTTCAAACTGATACCACATCAACAGCAGTTTGAGTCAATATGCTGGAAAGTTTCTATTTATCTTCATAGTTTTTGGACTGATGTTTTTCCTGATTTTGGAGTAGAATCAGTGAGACTGTTGTAGATGCTATGCTATGTATACTATAGATCCACTGAATACTCTTTTCCCCACTGTGAGACTCATGGGAGGAGCATGGACTTGGTTCTCAGAGATTTAACAGATGCCATGATCCTTGTGAGACCTGCCTGTATCCTGCAAAGCTCTTACTTTCTCACAGACTGTTATTCTTCACAGAATTTTATCAGGGAAGTTGACATAACAAAAAAGCATTAAAGTCCAAGAAATGAGATTTCTTGGTCCACTGAACCATTGCTTTAATTCCTCCTCACTACCCACCTGCTTTTTGCCTTATTTTCTTGTTTTGCTGGACAGGCCCCAGACTGAGGTTTACACTCAGTATAAATAATTTAAAAAAAAAAAAAGTCTGGATCTGAGCATTCCTAAAAAACCCTACAATCTCAGAAGGATTATCGCTGAGATATTGAGTATTTCTCTAGGCTGAAGTGATGCAGTCTGGTGGAGGGACAATGGGCTTTCCTGATCCATGTCTTGCAGTCAAGTGTTTCTATCGGAAGTGCATCCTGCTCCCTGACTCATGAAGCTCACACTCCTCACCAGCACAAATTTGGCACTGAGCACAAATTTGGCACTGACCCTTCAGAGCCAGTTCTGATTAGCAGAGACTGGTACTTCATTCTTTGAGAAAGGTGGTGGATGTTACTTGACTTTGTGCACAGGAAAGTGAGCTGTGTTCAAAGGCAAACCAAGATGTTCTCTGTGTTTAAAAAACAAGGGAACACAAAAACAGCCCCTGAAAGCACTACAGTAAGCAAACAAGAAAAACTTAGAGCACATAAGGCATAGTGGGGCAAACCTCCTGTGGGAGATCAGACCTTTTTGATATAGTCAGACAAACAAACAAACCATAAAACCTGTCTGCAGTTAGGCAGTACAGGTTCAGTGATTACTCAAAAATATTTAATATTTGAATTCTCTCTGCTGGTGTCATTCTGCTTATGCATCACTGTGAAGTCTCAGAAGTCATAACAAGATCTTATATCAAATACAAATGGAAAGCAGAGGGTGCTATAATTCACTCACTCCCCCTGCAGTCATGCTCCATGAGATAATCTGGAATTCCTCAGCAGAGACCCTGAAGGTGCAGTTCAGCTGATCTGATGCTCTTGATACCCTGCAAAGAATTATTCAAAATATTAAAATTTAAAGACTTGTGATCAGTTTGAAGGTAAGCACAGTTGTCAACAAGATCATTTATTGTCACATAATTTGTATCATTCTGTCTCTAGACTTTAATTTTGACTGATCTGCCACACTGCTGTACACGGGTAGCTGAGGGCTGTGGTGCAACAGTTGCTGTCAGCAGCAAAAGTAGTTTTTGGATCCTGGGCTGCAGTGGGGGACAGTCTGCAGCTTGAAGCTGTGCTTTGTAGCTCGTGGCTTCTGCTTAAATCCAAGGGCCACACAGTGTGGCATACTTGGTGCTACCCATCACCAACAGACAAAATGCCAGCAGGCTGAGGCTGCTTTGTGGGCTTCAGGGGCATCACAGCCTGCTCTGATGGTCAGCTGTGAAACAGTTTATTTTTAACAGACACTGGTGTACACATTCACACCAGAATGAGTAGTAAAGGAATATCCAGGTGCACACCTCCTTTGCTTCAGATTATCCGCAATTATAGGAATATCTTTGATTGGTATATACAAGGTTTGTATTTTTAAAAACCACCCACATCTGTGTGTTTATGCTACAACCCATGGACATATTGTAGGAATCTTGTTCATTGTGGCTCTGTGATCCAGTCCTCCTCCAATTTCCTGCTAAAGTACTGAAGTGACAGACAGTGTAGGAGTAGTTCCTGACTGTCTCATGATCATCTTCCTTTTCCCTATGCTAATCACAACTTTCACTAATCATCTTTTTATCAGTTACCCCAAGTTCTCCCTCTGGCTTCGTTTCTTAATCTCTTACTATTACTGAAATCTGAGAGTCAAAACTGAGCTGTTGCTGTTGGCATCTCTGCTATCAGCTTCGTTACAGGAGTCTAAAAACTAAGCGTGATCTTTGCCTTCTGTCCCTCTTGGAGGTACACACCAATCATGTATTAATTAATTTGGTGGATATTTACAAGTTTCCTTCTTGCCTTTGTGCCCAAAGTACCAAAATCTCTATCCAGGTATCCTGTCTTAAATCCTGTGACCTTGCTTCCCTCAGGGTGGAGTTACGTCAGACTGCTGAGCTTGTCTTACATCTCTTCAGCACCAACATGGGGAAGTTTTCCTCCTGCCTGCTCCCACCCTTCTTTCCTTCCCCTCCCCTGACCCATTCTACCAGCTGCCAGACCCTAAGTTCAGCCTGACAGAAATCTCTCCACTGTTTGTTGCTGGATTAGTTTTTTGCCTTTTTAGTGAGTTGAATATTTTGACTGTGGGGTCCAACAAGCACCAGAGCCAGTGCAAAGCAAGAGGCAGCTGCAAGAAGAAGAATGTGGAAACTGGATGAATGTTTTCAGTGCTGAGGATTATGAGCTCAGCCAGAACTCTGCTGTCGAACTTCACCTTCAACCTCCACGGCTTTAATGGAGCCCTTGTACAGTCCTTGTGTTGTGCAGTTTCTAAGCTTGTCTCCTCCCCTGCCACTTTGGGCAAGTTCCTTCCTGATGTTTCTCTCCCACTTCAGCACAGAAATTTTAAGATTCCCATTTTCATTTTGAATGTCCTTCAGAGTTCTCCATTCTTCTCTCTGTTATCTTCTCCTGCCCTAACCCAAAACTTTCATTTTCCACCCACTTGCCTTTTTTTTAAAATTTAATTCAGATACAGAGCTGTGTGTATGTGTATATATACACACACATTTGTTTCATATTTACCTCTATATGCAAAGATCCCTCCCCCAGTTCCTCAGCAAGATGAAAACCCTCTCCCCAAAATATTCATCTCTGTAAAAAAATCAATTTACAACAATAAAGTAGGACAAATGAAAGAAGCTACTGTTTATGGTTTTTATGGGTAAGGAGAGTAACGCTTATTTGGGTTAAATACTCAGGCACTCTTCTCAAATCTCTTTTATCTTGAAGAGTCAATTTTGTGCAACAGGAACTATATGACACATGTGTTTGTTGGACCATTGTACAGTAGGGACCTGACTCTGATGATTGTATCCCAACAGAAATATTGCATAACAACAAATGTAAGTGAAGGAAGTCAAATAAAATAACACCTGTCTTCAGTGCTCGAAAACAGAAAATCATCAAACGGAAGTGCTTTTTTGAAGTTTGTCTTTACTGAAAAAATTATTTTGCATTTTCTTGGGTTTTTGTACCTAACGCAGACAGCAGCAGCCTGTGCTGGCAGCAGAGGAGGTGTTCCCATCAGACTTGTTTTCAAAATAGAACTGCCACAGGAATTCCAGCTGTCACCCTACTCATGACATGGACTTTGCTGATGGTGCTCTAGAGAGTATCTTTTTCTTACTCCAAGAGAGGTGGTGGTTGTCAGAGATACCCCTAACTGATGCCTTTTTTCATTGCTTGTAACATAAAATATGTTTTTTCAGTATATATCACAGATCAAAGCATGGGTGGTTGTCAGGAAATTTAAAATGATCCCAAAATGTTTGAAAAGGAGCAGTACAGGTACAGAAGAAAAAATGCATAGCGTTCAGATAAATTCAGATTTGATCTGGCCTTTGTGAGGTGGCACCATGGCAGAAATATGGGCAGAAGTTCAAGTATGGAAGCTTCCATTTGCTACACTCATCTTTGAGGCTGCCAATGCTTCTGAGAAGGGACTGGGTCATCTTAGCAAGTTGGCTAAGTTTCGTGACTATCTTTTGTGTATCCCAGTGTACCATAGTATGTACTGTCAAGCAGCTGGGGTCTTTTGTATGACTTTCACTAGGTAATTGAGTGTGTGTGTGGCCAAATATTTGAGAATATCCATCAGCTTCTTTCCCTGCACAAGGTAGGAATAGAGTGTCAGCAGGCAGCTGCTCAGCTGGGAGTTTCTGTTTCCTTCTCCCTGACACCCCACCAGTGGAGCCCACGATTTATTTTCTGGTGTCTGCACAATGTACTTCAGTTTCTCACTCTTTTTTTTTTTTTT
>VXAU01005850.1:33273-58812 GCA_013399695.1 Formicarius rufipectus
TTTTTTTTTTAATACCATTTGTGTTGCAGCTCTGATAGTCAGGCTTGAAAAAGAAGGAAGGTTTGTAAGGGCAGGCAGGCAGTACTTGTGATTAGATTAACTGATATAAAATGTGATCAAGCTTTCCAGTGTGCACACATTCCAGCAGGTCTGATGAGGTGGCACTGGTAAGCATTGTTCCCAGGCTGCTGATACATGTCCCAGCATCAAAACAAAGGTAGGAGTGTTTCATCCTTCCAGAGCTACTCACTCCTCCCCCATCCCATCACTGCCTGTTCCTTCAGAACAGGACTGTACTGTAAAACAAGTGAAGTTCTGCGAGTCATTTCAAAGGATCCAAACAAAAGAAAAAGTAATCTGTGATTATGTTAATGAATTAGGCCATTTGTGGGAGAAGTGATGTTACCAGACAGTTTGGGTTGCAGGAGAGCTGACAGATTAAAACAAAGAAAAAGCATTTGCAAAACAGGAAGAAGGCAACCAGAGATGAGATGCTGAGAGAATTGTAATGAGAATAAGTCAAATATCTCTTTTTATTCTGTACTATTTCAGACTAAATTGTATAATAATAGTAATAATATTTAAACCTAAATATTTTGTAAGTCTCCCTTCAGAGTTGGGACTGAGATGGGAGAGAAAATTATTGTTTTGCAATGGTAAATGATAACTGCTTTTTTATTTATAATTCTCATGAGTTCATTCTAATAAATAGATGTTGACAGGTTTCACCCACATACACTCTCCAAGGACCTCTGGCACACCTGCAGAGTGTGCATCACATACTGGATGTAAACTCTGATGGCTGAAGCATTAAGAACACTTCTTGCAGGCCTTCTGGGGGCAGGCTGGTAGCTTTTGCATTTCTGATTCTGGCACCACAGTCTGGTTGTATTCAGTCCTCTGCCTTTTTTTTTTTTTTTTTTTAAGCCTGAAAGACCAAGTGTTTGCTTGAAAGCTCTGAGATTGGATTCTGGAGAAAGATTTGTCAAGGATGTCTTTCTTCCCTAATAGGCTGTTATTTCTTTTCCATCTGGCTGCCAGTTTGAGGCAATATGTGACAAACAGAAGTGTCTTGTTAATGGGAGTTTTCTTATTGTATGTGATGTTTGCTAGAGAATGAGCCTAATTATTTCTTACATTTCTCATTCTCTGGCATGATGGTAGCATTTATGCCTATCAGCTTTAGTGATATTTAAGCCAAAGTACTGGTGTAAGAATACTTTCAAAGTAGAAGCTGAAGTTTATTTTCATTTGTTTTCTTCAAAATTCATTGCTTCCTCTCTTTCTGCCCACTCCGAGTGAGTAGCTATCTAAAACATGTCTAAAATTGAGACCATCCCAGCTGTGCAAACTGTGCAGCAACCAACTGTTTCAGGTGTCCAGAAGCGAAAGCTCCTTCAGGAGTGGAGGCTTTTGACAGAGTTAAAAAAAGGTCGTATTTAAAATTCTTTTGACCCTGCATCATAGCATGAGCAGCTGTCACCACATCTGACTGGGAGCCTGAAGGATTAGAAGGAAAAAACTTTGTTCACTGCAGAAAGGAAAGTTCTTGTAGTGGTTTTAAGCCATTGTTCCTAATGGCAGGAGCTCTGCCTAATTCTTCCTTATCATTTCTTGACCTTTATGTCATCCCCAGCTCTCACCCTGTCTATTTTCTGTCTTCATAGTTTTCTTACTTTTATGGAGACAGGTTTTTGTGGGTTTTTTTGGATTTGTTTCCTTTCCCACCCCCTCCCCACCAATGCTGTCTCCCAGCATTTATTTACAGAGCTCTTACCCTGTCTGCATTTAAGAGGTCCATTAAAAATTACAGCCCAGCACTGACCGCCCATCCCTGTCCTGTGCAGATGCATCTCTGTGATGGGAATGCTCCGGGATAAGGATCTCTTCCAGGGGGCAGGACCCCCTGATCTCAACCTGAGCAAGACCAGGACAAAGATAAACAATTTGAAATAATAGTCATAGTGCACAGACAGCTACTTTAAGTGTGGCATGTGCATCTCCTTTCAAAGCAGGTTTTAAATTTCCTTAAGTAGAATGTATTAATACAGGATGAATATTCCTAGTAACAGTATGTTGCCAGCACAGAACAAAGCCCGAGCACAGCAAGCAAATGGTTAAAGTACTGTAGAGCAGTAAGTATGTGTATTGTTATGAAAAACATATTAAAGCAAACCAGCCTACTAGATTCAATCCTTATGCGTTCTTAAAGCATGTAGCAAAAGTAGCAACGACTCCCTCTCTCTAGTTTTCAGCTTCTAGAAAACTAAAAAGTCAGAAGGATGGAATATCATCTATTACATAACATACAAGACAAGGAATTACAGGCTTAAGAGGGAGAAAGTCTGATTCCATGTTGTTGCGTGTGATGCTGTTTTCTTGGTTTGCTTCTTGTAAGTTACCAGGGACAGTCTCTAGTTCTTTCCATGTATTTTCCTAATAGTGCTGGTGGATTTATACTGGAGATGAATTTCACTGACTGCACAGTAAGCATGTCTCCTTGACGTTTTCCTGTGGAGCTTTAGCAAAAGCTTTTTTTCAGTTTAAATTTGTATCTTGATCACTACAGCTGTTTCTGCTGATGATGTCAGAAAATGAAATTTGCTTTATAAGAGTGGACCAAATTCAAAAGTGAATCAGTTTTAATTACTAGAGTAAAATGCAAACCCTAAAGAATTTAGACACATACTATAAGTATCTCAAAGTTTAAAATGGTCTTTTAGTGCTGTAGTAACAAGATATTAACATTAATAACAATATGGTTAATAGTCTCATTAATGCAAACACAAAATTTCATTATTAACGCTTAAAATATTTATGGATTCACTTTTCCAATAGCTGTCTAGTGTGTTGGGCAGTGTCCTTTTTTTGTATTTAATGGTATACATACTTAAAATCAGTACTTCCATGTTGTGCCATGTTGTTGACATTTCCTTTTCTCTGAGTTGGTTAACAAAGATGTGGACACGTAGCGCTCACCAAGTGCGATCCTACAGAGATTGAGATGGACTTCCTGCCAGTGCAAGGTGGTATTTTAGGCTGAGTGAAGTGTTCCAGGACAGAATCACTCCATAATTGATCTGCTTATGCAGTGAACCACCATGCTCCACTTCACCTGCCTGTGTGCAGCTGAATTCACTGTGAACTGATGGCTGGAGCAGCGAGCAGAGAGCCTGGAGGAGGCAGCAGCAGCACCTGTCTCAACACGGACAGGTGGTGTGACTGCCCTGGCTCCACCAGGTTTCTTGGACACAGCTTCTGGGATCAGTCACGCTCTTGTGACGGATCAATGTCTGCTTTTTATGTTTTGAGGGCAAACCAGAACAACTCTTATTTAACCGTAAGTATCATTTAACAAACTAATCAGCAGTTTGCTTTAGCATCTCACCTGGATCTACACGGCGTTTAGAAGTTGTTTGTTGCAGTTTTAAACTCTGAGGGAGGTCCTGTGCTGCCCCCCAAGCAGCAGCCGTCCTGTCAAAGCAGCAGGCAGCAGCCGACCCCTTGCAAGCAGTTTTCCTGCTGTTCCCGTGTTCACGAGGGTTGTTCCACAGGGTCTGTTTCTGGAATGCAAGATGACCACGGTGCTTATTCACCACTGGAGAGTATATTTGTAACATGGTTGAAAGGAGCAGCTGCTGCTTGCCGAGATCCCTGTAAGATTTATTGGCAAGGGAGAAGCAGTGAAAAGCAAGTTTCATGCAGAAGTTGTTTCCAAAGCTACAGAATCCATAGGTGTCTGCAGCACTTCCTTTAGAAAGAAATATTGAGGGAAATATTTGTATTCACCCACACTCATAGAAAATTGTCTTAATGTCAAATTGTTGTAGGTTTTGCATGTTTATTTTAACCAAATAATGCATTGTTCTCTGGGACTACTAAAAAGGATTGCACTGGGATATACACGGATCAGTGCTAAGTGACCTGCCTGCAATGGTGACATGGAGCAGCTTATTAACAGCACCAGAGCTGCCTCTGCCCTCCCTTCAGCTGGGTCTTTCAGAGATGTGTCTTCATATTGAGATACCTGTCTTGGTCTAGAACCCACCAGAGATGCTTAGTGTGGCTGGAGCCACCCAGAGCAGAACCAGTATCTCCATAGGCAGGCATGAGTTCTTTGCAGTGAGGGCAAAGCATGGGAGGGATTATGCAGTACAATAGTTACTTGGCATTTATTTTTTTTTTTAAATGTAGTTTCTGTATGTCTATTCAGGGATTTTTGTAAGCCATGTTAAGTTACCAACCACATTTGAAGACCTGTCCTTCAGAAGAAGTTTTTTAGAGCAAATGTTTCCCAAGAGCTGGGCAGATCAGTGCAAAACTGTGAGATTACAGAGATATGCAAAAAAAACAAACAAAAAAAACCCCAAACAAACAAACAAACCCAAAAAAAACCAACCAACCAAACAAAAAAAACCAAAACAAAAATGTAAACCCATGATGAACAAACAAAATTTATGCTTACTGTATCTGTGATTGATTTGATTCCAATACCAAATCACAAGAGACTGCCCTGAGAGCAGACTCTTGTGATCCTTACTGGTGGGTAATCCATCCTGCCTCAGATCAGTGCTTCCAGCCCAACCTGCAAGCATTGATGAAGTACCTTTGAGAAGGAAAAATCTAAAGTAGTTCACATAGATCATAAAATTTCTATTTATATATTTGGTGAATTTCGGGAATTTTCAAGCAGATTCATTAATTGGGAAAGAAAATGAATTTCCTACCTGAGAAGTTATTGTTTCAACATTTACAAATTTATCAGTCTATAGCTACTAATTACACGTAATGTAGTCTATTCTCTCAATGAGCTGTCCCAAGACACTCTAGAAATGACTTAATAATTCTTCATTAGAAAAGAGATAGAAGAAAACACTGTGGTTTGGAGTTGAAATGAGTTCAAGTTAATGGAAGCAAATAAAAGCTTAAACCATAAGACTATAAATTACTGCTTAGTGGAGCTAAGTGAAAGCATCCAATCTTAGAAGCAGAAATATTTGTCTGTGCCACTGTTTGTTTTCTTTGCATGTGTGTTGGTTTAAAGGTAAACCAGCAGGAGAAATGAACCCAACTCAGAATGAGATTGCAAGTCAAAATAACGATAAAAAGATCACAATAAATACACTGATACAGAAGGAAAATCCATTTGACCCACAAAAACAGATGCACAGCCCAGCACCATGGGGAACAATCAGAATGGAGCTCACCAGCCCTTGTGCTGAACACCACTTGGGCCCCCTGAGTTCAAAGTAGAAAGAAAGAAGAAACCTGCTGGTGAAAATGATGGTCACAGTCCTGTTGAGGCTGTAGTCCTTCTCTAAATCCAACAAGTAGTGCCCCCATTCTCAAAACCCCAAACTTATATCTACTTGGACTCAGAAACACCCAGTCCCTCCCCCAGGGTGGAAAGTTTCACAATGGGTGATGTACTCTGTGAGGTCAATCATGGCATATTTCTGAATCCCTGATGGCCCATTAGCAAACAAGACCCCTCAGGTGGGTGGGAAGGTGCTAATGGCTCCCTGGAGGAGAGTTATCACACCTGAGTCATTGGTGTGAAGACGGGAAAACTTCCTTATCTCACAGAAGTTCCTAAACACCCATCTTGTAGCCTGAGGGGTCGGGTGTGACCCTGGGCAGCTGCTGCCAATGATCCATTGTGAGCAGTTCATGAGAAATGACATAGAGGGTTTAGAACACACAGTCCTGGCCACACCCACACAGTGACAAACTGGTCCTGGCCACTGTAACCAGGACATTATGATACATGTAAATATGTCATCTGGTGGTGATGTGTAGGGAGGGGATTTCACCAGCAGCCGAGGATGGGCAGGAGGAAGATTCAGGCAATAGCAGAAACTGGGCATGGAAGAAAAATAGTGCAGCACTCTGAGAATAGTGCAGGTTTTCTGAAGGGTAGCTTTTACCCAAAATGAGGGGCCAAAGGAATTCATTTCCCTTTGCTGTTGCTTTATGGGGTGAGAAAAACCCCAAACCAAACAATCATTAACCACCAAGTTACTGTAGATGTGAAAGTGAAAAATCTGTCAGCTCTGGAGGAGTTGTCCATATTTATGTTAATGTTGTGCTTGAAGTCTGGCTGCAGACCTGCCTAAACTTCCATGAATTAACCAAGAATTTGGTTTTGGATTGAATTGATTGGTGATGCTTTTACTGCTATATGGATTTAGGATTTATTTCCTAGTGGAGAAGGGGGAAATCTACCTAATTTATTTAGCAGCCCATGCAGTGCATAGTCAGTATGCAGGTCCTTTAGTTTTTCCTTTAATTGAGAAGTAATATAAGCAATATAAATTTGAGATACTACTTTATGTTTATGGAAATAATATCTAAGATTATGTCATCTGGAAGACATTAGGAATGAAACAAAAAGAGGTGGCTCTTTTTTACAGCCTTGGTTCTCCACCTCCCAGCCCTCTGGTCAATGTGGACTTTTGTTGCCTTCTTATGTTCTAAGTAAACAGCAGCAGTCTTGCTTAATTTTGGCTTTTCTGCTGCCTTTTTCACTTTTCCCAGAGCATTTCCAAAAAGCCATAGCCCTCATCTCCCTCCTACAGCCTTCCTCACCACCACCTACACTGTTAGATTTCCAACCTGTGCAACACCTGCCTGATGCAGCAGTTTTTCTCATTTTGGCTAGTTTGTTCTTAAAAGGAATTTAGCATCTTCTTATTTTTATCCTGAATGAAGACTGCTATGATGTCCATTCTGTGCTTCCATCAGGTTTCTTTAAGCCTTCCTAGCAAAAAGCTGGGATTTTTTAAAGAAGCTCCTGAGAAATTGTTTGGTCAGTGATCATCAGATACTGTGTGCTTGTCAGGACAGATGCAGCTGAGAATACACGGAGCCCATGCCGAGTCCCGTAGTCTCCTCTGCTTGCAGTGTTGGAAGGCAGCCCTGGCAGAGGGGAGATGGGGAGCAGCTTTGGCAGCTCCCGGGCTCACACAGCATCCACCTAAGCTGTTTCTGTTGCTTTTAAACAAGCAATGCTGGGACTCATTAGTTCACTCCATAGTCCTCCCAGTGTCCACTGTTGCTATTGGTTCTGAAATATCATCAATATACAATCTTGTCCAATTCTAAGGGGGTTTTGGTGGAAAAACGGTGAAATGTTGTCAGTTGTCACCCCTATGGCCCTTGCTGTGCACCTGATCACATGCCAGCAGAAGCTGTGGCTGTGGAATGGATGTGTGGGGCCTTGGGCTGCTTTGGAAGTGCAGGG
This sequence comes from Formicarius rufipectus, assembly GCA_013399695.1. Taxonomy (NCBI): domain Eukaryota; kingdom Metazoa; phylum Chordata; class Aves; order Passeriformes; family Formicariidae; genus Formicarius; species Formicarius rufipectus. The sequence continues at coordinate 40,517 of VXAU01005850.1, forward strand.
CTGCAGAGCAAAACAAGAGGCAAAGCATGCAACTTCACAGGAAAAATAAGGAAACTAATAATAAAAAGGAGGAGCACAGAAAAATGTAGAGACAAAGGAATGGGGTTTTTTTGTGTTTCTTTAAATTTACAAGTGTGATTTACACCAAACAGTGTGCAGTAAGGTGACAAGTAATAGTGATAGAGAAATTAGATCGCTTTATGTAAGACAGAGGGGAAAAAAAAATCTTTTAGAAGAACTCAGGGTGAGATGGGATGTTAAGAATATGATGTAAAACTTTTCCTGGCATTAAAACCTGCAAAAGAGAAAACCTTTTTAGAAAGCCCATTTGCTGAAATTGAAGACAGGCAGTAGAGAGGCTGGTGATACAGGTGAAACAGTGAGGAAGAAAATGCAGCTGGCTAAAGAAGCCACCTGAGCATCTGTGCCAAGAAAACCCTGCCCATGGAACCCTCCTTCAGAAACAAAGCCCTGCAGACAGGTAGGACTTGCCATTAGTTTCAGAAGAGGTTTTGTTTCAGTCTGCTTTTAAAACTTCAGATAAAACAAATCACTGATGTTTGACACGGATCTGTGTGAGGTTTTATAATATGTGGGCAATGTTAGAAAAGTTTAGACATTCAGCTAAGGAGACAGGAGCTGCTTTATTCCATGCTTTCATTTCTTTAGTCAGGAGATAATTTCAGTATCTATTTTTATGTAATATGAAGGCAGTTCCTCACAATTGCATCCAACTGCAGCAAATTCATATTTTGTGTTCTGAAACAGCCAGCTCATATTGAAAAGGTAGTTTTTAGTTAATCTCCAAAGTCTAAAGAGCTCGTTGATGTCAGGCTTTTTCCACAGCATAATAGGAAGGAACAATGTGATAAAGATGCAAAGAGAAATGTTAGAAGAAAAATTACTTTTACACAGAGGCTTAGCAAAAGATACAATCCTTGATATGCATGTTAGGTTTCACTAGATTTTAAGCCCTTCAGCTTCTTTCTAGAGTCATCCTCCTCTGAAATACCTCAGGAAACCAGATGGGCAGAGTCCAAAATGAGCTCCAGCCAGACTCTGGCCCCAGGATTATCTCTGGGCTTCCTCAGCCCTGCAGGGGAGCCAGAGACATCCCTTAACCACATCCTGCAAAGGAGATGCAGAGGGAGCCTCTCTGGGTCCCGGGAGAAACCTCTGCAGAAGAGGTGACAGGAGGGGTAAGAGTGGCTCTGGGTGGGCAGGCAACAGCATGTGGTGGCATCGCCGGCCACGAAGGCTTTGGGATAAAAGCAGGACAGGCAGTGCCAGAGAGGATCGGGCTCCATCCAAAGAGAGCTGCTGAGGGGAGTCAGAGGAGCTGAGCAGCCGAGGGTCAGCCAGAGCAGGGCTGCTGACAGGGCATGGCATGTCCCACTCGCCCTGGGAGCTGAGCCGTGCTCCTAACACCAAGATTTAGTCCCAGCATCTGGTGGCAGCGAAGTTGTCACAGCTTCATTGGCTTGCACTTTGCTGCTGGGTAGAGCTGGCAGCGTTGTTCCCACAAAGAAAACCAGGGGACTTGGAAAATGTGATTTGCAATCCCACTTCACTGTGGCTCTTTTGATTACTGTGATCTGCAGTAAGCCAGCACATTCCTAGAAATGTGCCATCGCAAACAAATACATGGTTATACACTGGCCCAGCTCCTTTGTTTTCCTCCAGGAGATTGACAGTGTTTTCTTGAATGCAAGAGGGCCTTATGTCCACAGGCTAAACTTCAGTGCTCTGAGACATAAACACAAACTTTGTCAAAGGGCTGAGTAAAAACTCTGCCAAGAATTTCACCTCCTGGGCCGTGGAGCAGAAGGTCATTGGGCTGATACTTGGTAAGAGACGTCTATGTGCTGTGAGGTATGCATGTATAAATAATACAGTAACTGTGACGATGCCCTAAGGATCTCTTTTCTATGGCTTTCCCAGTGTTTTATGAACACTAATCCAGACTCTTAATCGAATTGCTTTAATGGACTAAAGAAAATGAGTATAATAATGCAGAGTTTAGTGATGAGAATGTCAGTAGACGGACTGATTCTGAACAGCCTGAAGGTTTTAGTTGCACTAGAAGGTTCTTTTTATCCTCCAGCACTAGGGGATCTGGAAACATGTAAATATGTAATATCACATCAGTCAGATAAATATTTAATGTGGTGCTGGAAGCTGGGAAGAAATGCCATGTGGAGATTCACACTAAAAATACTCTCTCTTCTGTAGTCTTCCCCAAAACATCTGCTACTAGTTCTTGAGTTACGATAGTGAGCTAGATGGATATTGGTTCTTGACACAGTATGGCTGGTTTTATGTTTTTATACATATGTATTGGCTTAGTCTGGCTTATTTTAGCAGTGCATTTCCAAGTGCTTATGCGTTAAACAACGAGGAATGAGCAAAACATGTGGATTGGAGAATGAGGATCCAACATAAAATTGCTATTTAGATGTTAACAGAAAGGATGTGTGCAATAAAATAATTAATAAAGCTAGGTAGTCAAAGGTGCCTTTTGATGAATTTTTTTTTTATTATTTCTTGCATTTGACTCTGTTTGGTATTCATAGAATCATAGAATGGTTTGTATTATGTGTTCTTGTAAGCTGGGCCACACTCTACTTGTGGGTTCCTGGTATTAACCTGGTAAACAATTATTCTGATTGCAGTACAGATTTTTGAGATGGTGCTGCTGGGAACAGAATTGCACCCAAAGTTATTTTTGAATTGGCCAGAGGAGAACTAATAACATTTGCAGGGTTTTGGTGAAGAAAACATACCAGATCACAGCCATTGATGAAATTCAGCTGACCAGAAAGATGTTATGTGTCCTAAAAATGGAAACATGAGTAACTATCAGCATGTGCATTTACATGTAATATCTAGAAGTTCCATAAGTTTATGTTACTTTATTCAACTGAAAATGTGAACTTATGTCTTGCTAGTAACCATTTTTTTCAGAATTTCCTGTGGGCTTTTTATTTCCCTGGGGGAAAAAAAAAAGATGAGGAACGGGCAGATTTTGTCTGTATTTATATCACTCAACCAATATTAAACCTTTTCATCTAATACAACATAGCCACTTTATTTCTCCACAAAGTTGATTTATTTGCTCCTGGAAAGGCTCTTCTCTGGGAAGGACGTCCTGTAGAATTTTGGGTCTTGGGTGCTGTTGATCCTTTGTTACCTGCTGCTCCTGACCGAGTGGGGGAGATGAAACAGAGATACTCAGAACTGCCCAGGGAGATGCCCTCCCAGGATGCTGTTCCTGAGCATCTTTTGGGTTTATAGCACTGTGAGACATCCCCAGAGCCAAAGGGAAAAGAAGATTCGGAAAGTAACTTCAAGATTAGAATGACAGAAAAGCAATCCTCACGTTGCCTTTCCAATATCTGATTTGCACTCTCCAGTTGTGCTACACTCAGCAAACTGGCCCACTGTTCTGCTTCGGAAAAAGCGTTATTACAAGTTGAGGCAGGTTAGTTTAGGCAACACTTGCTGTAAGAAGTCATTGCCTTCAGACGCCCATGCACACACCTACTTCTTTGTCCGTAGATAATTGTATGTACATTAGTTTATTCTGAATCCTAATTATGACATAAATGTCATAAATTTGAATGAAATTGTGATCTGGAAATGGGTTTGGGGTTTTTTAAAGTTTAAAAACAGGCCTGAGAGAGGCTGATTTCACCGATAACTTCTGTGACTCTTTCATCCACTTGTTGTGTGTTCTTGTAGCAATTATGGGGTAGGAGCTGTTTCTGTAGACTTTGAAAGGCACCCAGTGCAGCTGCTCATCTTGAGCCATAGGCACTAATGTCTGCTTGGCAGAGGGCAGGTGAGGTAAGGCCTGGGAGAAAAGCAGGGCACTTAAAGAACCTTCTTTGTCTTGTATGCCAGCCATGCCTAGGAGACCCAGGGCCTTCCTATCACCTCTTCTCTTTTTTCTGACCTAAATAGTCTGTCTAAGTGAGAAATGTTCTGTGAACTACAAAGCAGTCACAATACTTGGATGGTTGGTGTCACACTGAGGAAAAGGTCATCCAGTCCTTTTTGATAATGGAAGAATATTTTCTGTCTTCCCTTTAATTCAAACAGAGAAGCAGGTATTTTCCAATCTACTAACTTGAATGAAAAGGTGGTGGTCTTGAAACTCAGAGCTCTTAAAATATACCTCTGGCTCTGCCAGTGACTCACTCCATGGCCCTAAATACCTCCCAGACTTCAGCTTCCTCCTCTGTCAAAAGGGGAGATGAATACTCATTTGTGTTTAACTGCAGAGATGATGCAAGACTTAATTAGCTATGTTTGTTGAGAGCTCTGAAAATGTGGAAATGTCACTGCTCTCGATCATCTTGAATAGCTGCTGGCTTGGCTTGTCAATGCATTACTGTTGGGCCTCCTCTTCAGAAGTGAATGGGACACACAAAGTCTCCTGGGTTTGTTTGCCTGCCTTGGCTGGCCTCAGTGCACAGCTGAAGCTCAGTCGAGGCTTTACATGTCTAAGTAGGTGGACAGAAACTCGGTGGTTTCAGAAGGGAGGGTCACATCCCACCTGCTCCTGGGTGCACTGGTTCCAGGTTTCCTCTGGGGCCATGCTAGAGGAGGTGCTACAAGTGACTGCCTCCTTAGCCTCAGGTTACATCTACCTGCTCTACAACTACGTTTTCTCATCTTCTGTTTTGTTAACATGACAACTCATTGGTAGAGGCTATTAAGAAATTATGGCTCCTCTGGCAGGACTCCGGCAGCAGCTATACCAGCAGAGCTGCCTAAACTTATAAAAACCAATCATAGAGAAACACAATCAGAGGAAAAAACTTCCATGACAGTGACCAGGACCATTCAAACCATGAGTTTTTCAAGCCCTTTGGGGTTTTTTTCCCTTTTAAATGAAGCTGCTCCCTCAATGATCCATGGGTTCAGCTCCTTCTGATTCATGAGCTTGTCCTACCACACTGCAGTGAAGTGTCATACACCCAGGCTGTAAAATGCTTCTTGATGAACTCTTTGGCCCAAATATGGGCAGGACTTCCTATAGATGTAAAGGAAGGAAGGAAATAGGAATTTTGGATGCAACACAGACCTTAGCATTTCTTCATACCTCTGCTATACAAGAGCCTAGATGCCATTTTTAAGCTCATATTTCACACAGCTGATGCATTTCATGTGTCCCATGCAGTATGTATCTGCAGTTCATATATTGCCCACAACCTTAGTGTTGTTCATTAATAATGAGGTTAAAGTCGGGCTCCTTTGCAGAACAGGTGGGGTAAGTCTGTGCAAGTTAAAGAGGCTTTCAGCAGCTTTAGGTTTGTGGTCCATGGACCTCTGAGCTGCTACCACTAAAGAAGGAGCAGGTAAAAAAACCCACCCACTTACTGTCAATAGGCTAAAAATTTTTACGGAAGCATCAAAAGACCCATTGATAGTTGTTTAGGGTCTACATACTGAAAGGGATTGAAACCACTAAATGCAAGTTACCCTTAAGAAAGGTAAATGAACTGTGGGTATCAAGCGCAGATGGTCCACAAAGAGAAACGCCCAAGCAAGATGAAAAGTTACAACATAAAATTAATCTTTCTGTAGTTAAGCTCGTATAATTTTGTGGTCATTGAATTACAGAATAGAAAGAAATGAGGAAAATGCCTGGGGACAAAGTACAATTTTAGTGATAAGTGATTTGGAAAGAATAATTAAAAAAAAGTTTAGCATGCCCACCTAAATATAGGTTGAGCAAATCAAATTTATTGCCTATTGCATACATTTTGACAAAGTTAAAAGTACAAACACATAATTAATTGTCTTGGAGGTTTTATTTAAGTGACAATAATGAGATCTGCAATTCTGTAGCTTTCTTTTAAGTTGTATCAGCGTGTCTGTACTTGAAAAACGTCAACAGGTTTGTTGAAAAATCTCACTATGATTGGCCAACTTTTTATAAGCTGCAGGCTGATATCCAGTTTGAACATCCAGATAAATATTAACCACTCTCAGTCTGAAAATCAATATTGGCTTTGTTTTGGTTTCTTTTTCACTCTGCAACTACCCTGCCACAGGTAGGTCACTTCAGCCTTCCCTCTAAAATACACCTTCCCTCAGCAGTTCACAAAATGAAGACTCTATACGGTGACCGGGCAATTCCCTCAAGGATCAGTGCTATGTGACATGCACGACCCACCTCCCAACCTCTGCGAAAGGGCAGCACAGCTTTTCTTTCACAGAACAAACCATCATGACTCACTTTTAATTTTACAAGACTGCGATACCATTGCTACAACCTCTCTTCCCTCCTCCCCAGCAGGCCAACATTTATCTCTACTTTACTGAAAATGAACTTCCCATTTCCACCTTTCCCGTATCTCGCCGGTACTCTCCGGCTGCCCCTGCCCCCCTCCCTGAGCTCTCTCGCAGGCAGCAGTTGTGGTGGGCGGGCCTATTATTTCGAGCTCCTCAAGCTGGAAAACTTTGCCAGAGTGAATCACTTTGCTTTCTTATTGCTGCAGTTAGAAGCAAGCCGAAACTTGCCATTCGCGAGGTAACTTTCATTTTGTTCCCCACATTGTTTCTTTGCCCTTGGCTTCCAGAGCTGAGGGGTTTTTTGTTTTTTTGTTTTTTTTTTTTCCTCTCTTTTGCCAGCGCTGCTTGGATCCAAAAACAGGCTGAGCGAAGTGGTTACTAAAACTGCCTGAATTCAGGTTACTGCTAAGGAACGTTACTATTTGCACACTTATCTAACTCTTAAATATGCTGGACTCTTCTGGTTGACATGAACAGTCAAGTTCAGTGCTGGGGGTTATTTTACAGTCTGATGAGAAACTGGTGATGAAATCAAGTGTGTCTGTGGCACAGTCCTGTTTATTTATAATCAAAGCCATGTTTTTCACTAGTATAAGGTAGATCTTTAGTAGCAGCAGTTTCTTGGATCTAAGTCCTATTTCAGACTCACTCAAGACTATCTGTGAGGTTTGTTCTTGGAGCCATAAATTTTTTTATTCTACTATTTCTTGCTCTCTTAGTTTCATGGACTTCCCATCCCTCTGCTAGACACATCCAACATTGCAAAGTAATACTAAAGAAACTAATACTTCTACACAGGTCCCTATTTTGGGTAATGATATGTGGAATGGAAGGTGCAAGTCACAAAGTGGAGTTGCAGCTCCTCTCCCTATTCAGCCCACTTGATTGCAGACATTAACATGGTCAGATGGGAAATCACTGCATTGCTAGGGGGAAGTGAGGGCAGGCAGGGAGGAGAGGCAGTCCAAAATCTGTGTCCATGTTGCTTTTGGCAGAAGACTTTGGCCAGAGAGACAGATATCGAGAGGAAGAAGAAAACTGGTCCTATCAAGTCTAAGGGATCACTGTTGTTCTCTGTATTGCAGGAGGAAAAAAAAGATAATAGACTTGAGGGGTTGGGCAGGGAGGGGTTTTGCTGTATTTTCCCAAGGACAGCTGTGCCTTACCAGGTCTCTTTCATCATCAGGTGAAATGCTTCTATAAAATTATGGTTGAGAATGTCTGCACTGGTGGAAGTTGAAAGCATTGCCAGGATTAGGCAGCTCCTGGAACAAACTCTGGAGTCCAGAGGAACGTCTATCCCCAGGGAGGGCAGGACTGCCTGGATGTGTTAATTACTGCTTGATAGGCAGTGTAATCCTCAGAGCAGATATCCAAATATGAGCCTGAGCATCATGATGTGAGCTAACTTTTCCTGCAGCGTGAAGGCAATCAGGCTCACGATGGATCCATTCTACTGTTGTGGTACCAAAAATATATTGAATAGTTTTGCATACGTGGAAGTGCTGACTCCACAGCAGAACAGGCAGACACCAGCAAAATGATGCTGTTAATCTTTCTGCCTATGCAGTTCTTATTCTGTGAAGAGAAATCTTTACCTAGTCATTAGTGCTGCAAAACAAGTGTGCTAACAATTATTAAATCAAAACCCCGCAGTCAAACCAGCAATGTTGTTTCACCCTGAGTTAGAGTAGACATAAAGTACTACACAAGTGAAATCTACAGCAACATCTTCCACGTCTGGTAAGTCTGGCACTTTTCACCAGCACTAAAATTGCCTCCAGCCTCCCACGCACTAAGACAGGGCTTTACAATTAGTTCCATTAGCACCAGAGAGAGGAGTCTCCTGCTGATGCCAACAACTGCAGCCGAGTTTATCCTTCAGTATTTACAGAGACAAGGGTTGGATCCTTCGTGCTTCCACCTGTGCAGTCTCAGGGAAAGGCCCCACTGAGCCCATGTGTTCAGATATTTGGCTTTGTGTGCCTTCTGTGGGAGCCCCATGATTAAAGGAGAGCTTTCTGTATTCCTTAGTAGCTGAAGAAATTTGAGACCACGGAGGACTCTGGCTTGCTGCAGGGATGGCTGTTTCTCAGCTCTGGTGATTAGAAGTTGCAAGAAATAGTTTGAGAAGAGAAAACTGCTAAAAGAGAAAAAGACTGCATTAAAAGAAGAAGAGCAGAAAGAGAAATCATGGTAGTGATGGGAAAACAGAGCTGCAACGTTAGCAAAAAGAAGCTCCTTCAAGGGTTTTATGTACACAGATCTCACATCCCTCAGCTGGGCATGTGTTTGTGTTTGCATTAGGGATGAAAAGACTTTTTTAGTAATCAACTGTGAATTATTGAATACATCATGTATGAGTATATGAAAAGAGGAAATGTAAAAATAGAAAAATATCAATATTGTATAAGCAATATGGAAAATCTCAAAAAATCAAAGGGAATAGGCAAAATTAAGATTTGATGAAACACAGAAACACACAACTAGAAAAAGTTAGAAAAAGTCATCATATCCTAAAAGACTGAGACATTAAAAGAGGTAAGAAAGTATATTCACTATAAAATAATTAAGAATGCAAGAAGATACTATGAAAATAAAGCCATCCTGTAAAGATGGGTACAACATACAAAATGGTTTTATGATGAACAGCAGGAATCCAAATTTGCAGTCACTGCAAGACAAGAAAAGTTCAGGTAATTTCTATGTGCAAAACAGGATGCCTGGCAGTACGGAAGAAGGGAGGGATCTACCCCTCCTAGGGGTTTCTTGTCTGAAAAAAACCTCAGTCCTGAACTAGGTGCATCCGTACAATAATCTGTCTGAAGATTAGAGAGGATGGGATCAAACTGAAAATTTCTTTGAAAAAAAATCACTCCCTGCATACAATTATCTGATGAGGCTGTTATTTACTAGGCTGAGCAGTGGGCCTTGTGGCAGACGTAATTCTAAGCAAATATTAGGAGTTCAAGTACTGACCTAAATCATGTAATGCATGAGCACATTGACTTGCCTTTACCATCTTGCCCATGCACGTATCAACCATTGCACTGAGAATTTCAGAGCTTATGTGACTGAACCAAACATATTCAGTCCTTTTTTGTCATTGTTTAAAAATATCAAATTACATGGCAAATTTGTGTAATAAAGTTTTTTCAATTTTTTTATATGTCCTAGGTGCTCCAAGCACAGGTAGAAATCTCAGAGTACAAAAACATGGAGAGACAGTTAATTTCTGGAATGAGTACACTGTAAAAAACATAAGACACTTAGAAAACACAGCTAATTTAAAAAAAAAAAAAAAAAAAGGAAAGAAGAAGTTGTCCATATGCTTTGCTTGCAGTTGTTCACTCGGCAAAAAATAAAGCAAACTTCAGAGAACAGGCAAAGGCACAAGTCAAGAACATACAAAATATGCTAAAAATTATTACTAGATCTAAACCAGGTTGGTATCTAGAGATAGTAAGTGGTGAATATTCAGTGTTTCAGAAAATTTGGATGGATAGAATTGGATAGATGACTCTCAAGCATCGCTAGCACCTTATGTTTGCCCAGAGGACGTGGTTCAAAGCATGTGAAAAGCTCTGGCCAGAACAGAGGACCTGTCTGCCCACACTGCCGAAAGGAGCAGGGCTAAATATCAAAGCTACTAATCTCAGAAGACAAGAACAGCCACTCTCACAGATAGGAGCGTGACTCACGAAACTGGCAGCCCAGAGCTGAAACTAGTGATCGCTGCCTGTCCTGCCATGGACAAGGACAGCTCAGCAACAAGAAAAGCAGCCCTTTGAGCTGCTACCGTTTAGTAGACACTATTTTAATGTGCACTGGCCGTCTCAGGTTGCCTTCGGACACCGACACTGCAGTGATTCAGAGTGTGGCATCGGCTGTTTGCAGTGTGAGGGCAGCAACCCCCAGCAGCGAGGTGGAGAAACCCCCGGGCAGGGCGAACTGCTTTTGTCCAGCTTTAGTGTTTCCGTGCCCGTCACAGCCGCTCTTTGCCACAGTAAGAACTGGGAAACATGGGCTTCCTCCATGTGACTGCTCAGTAGCTTCAGACTTTAAAATCTTAGGTGGAAAAAAGTATAGAGAAAGCAGCATTCAGTGCAGTCTTATTTCAAGCTGGGAGCTGGAGTAGGTGTTGGATTCTGGAAGAAAAAAAAAGGAAATCTTTAGCAGTGTATTGATAAATCTTGCAAGGAAGAAAATACATTTGCAAATCAAACAAATCACCTACTACGTTACTAGTTTAATAACTTGAGAGGAAATTGTTTACCCTTAAAGAAAATAGTTGTTTGGCCATAGTAGATTTAAATTATTGAACTCCTGCAACAGCTTATCTGTAACTAAACTCTTTGTTGGCTTGCCTGTGTGCTGGTTTTGGCTGGGATAGTGTTAATTGTCTTCATAGTAGCTACTATGGGGCTATGTTTTGGATTCGTGCTGGAAACAGGTGAGGTTGTAATTTCTGTGGTGTCAGAAAGACGGACAGTTATTCAGTTTTTGAGAACAGTTATAGTTTCTTTGGGTATAATGCACTTGCATACCAATATTCGTGCTTTATTTGCTCTGTCTCTATTAAGCAATATCCTGTACTAATGATTCACTGTACTTCAACTCAACAACTTGAGACGTAATTTAAGTTCTTAATAACTTATTAGTAAGAAGTTTTGTTTATTTTTTTTCTGAAAGAGAAAATAAACTTTACTGAAGCATATAGAACGCATATTTACCTCTATATGAAGGTATAGCTGAAATCCTAGAACAGATGACATGATGGATGTAGTCACAGCATCAGCTGGATTAGTGTGGAGCCACAGTATGGACTTCTGGCAAATTAGAGGGCTCTCGAGTTGGTAATTTCGGCTGCAGGAAGATCGGTAGAGCTAATCTTGTCCATCTGATCTGTCTGTTTTGGTTTGGATGTGTGAGTTAATCTGCTCTAAATTCTGCTCTCAAATCTACACACAGTCCCTGCTGACGGTAGCAGGACCTGTGCTCAGGTGTGGTCCTGGAGACCATTCTGTAATTATAATGTGTGAGAAATCTTGCTTTTTAAATAAGCTGCTCAGTGTTTCCTTGAACCCTGGAATGTCAGTTGCTGAAGGGCCTGTGCAGAGGATGTCTTTTTGCCTGGTGAAACAAGATGAGACCTGAGTGAAGAGTTTTTTTTGGCATTGAGCAGTGGCTCTCTTTGCTGCTGCTCTTCACAGACACACTCCTGTAGTGTGCTGCAGTCCATGCATTAGTGCAGCCAACAACAGATGAAAAACCAAAAGGTGATCCTATCAGGAGATTTTGTTGTCACTGCTTTCAGCTCTGCTCACCTGTTGTACCTTGATGGACTTGATATCATATCTCTGCCAGGACTAGTTAATTGACTTTCTATTGAAGAAGACAGATTGGTTTCAATTACAGATTTTAAATCTTAGCAGATCAATTTAAGCTGTTTGGCTTCTTCTGCAAAGAATTAAAACATCCTTATGCTGTATAATACTGTACTGAATTTTGGAAAACTTACCCATTTACTGTCATCATCTTTTCAGTCCTGAATAAAATAGATTACTGGTGGTATGTCACAATCTGTCATGTATTTTAGCTCATGGGGATTCTCCTATTTCATGTGAGTCTTCTTTTTTACTGATTTCAGCAGCTGCAAGTACTTTTAAGCAAGACAAGAAGGGAAAACAATAAATGGCTGTGAGATGAAAGGAGAAGTTGGATTGGTTATGGAAAAGAGAATGAAATAGAGAAAGAGGAGGGGAAGACAGGAGATTCTGAGGTTCATGAAAGGAAAATAAGGGAAAGCAGAGAGTCAAACAGATCATGTGTCACCTCTGATTCTTTTTTTATTCTTCTCAAAACCAAGAACTATCTTAAAATCAATGTCCAAATTTTAGCTGGCTGCTTTTGCTCCATCCCTCTTTAAAGTGAGCTACAGTTGCTCATAAGTACTCAGCTCTGGTCTTGGCGTGTTTTTGGAAGTTTTTGGAAGTTGTCAGCCAGTAGTTTTGCAGCAATAGTGAAAGTGACCATGTGTATCCTGGTCACACTCCTTCCAAGGAAACGTGTAACTTGTTCCCGGCTGGTCCTTCATGCTTTGACACGTCTGCTGGCCTGTGCCCTAAAAAAGGCTTTCTGCAGGTGCTGTGGGACTTTGCTCGGGAGCAAATATTTATGCAGGAGCAATAGATAGCATGTGTTTTCAGCATGAGTAGCAGCAGGAGTGCATTTAACTCCATGTGTAACAGATATGAACATGTTCCAAGTGCATGTCTGTATTTATATCCCTCTAAATTCCTGTGCAAATTGGAAAGTCTCTGCTGTAATATTCTTACCCCATGCAGTCCTCCCCGTTACCATCAACACAGAGAGAAGCTGAGCAAAGGATGTATTTCCCTTCAAGCTTTATCAATGTTTTCCTGCAAACATCAAGATAACATGTTACTGAAAGCCATGACACTATCCCATTCACTTTCAGTCCAACGAGATGAGAACAGGGTGTGAAATTAAACAGGGATCCCTAAAGAGGAACACCAGCTGAGAAATATATTTTAAATATGTTTATAAACCACATGAATAACTTCTGTGGTGGAATATCTGTATTACCATGTTTTGATAGGCCTCTTGACTAACATACCCTGTGGGTGTTCCTCTTCATGTCACAGGAAGGTATTTTTTCAGGAATGCTCATCAATAGATAAAGCCTGATTATGGCAAATAACTTGGCATAGGTTCTGCACAAATGGGTTCCTCTGACAGCGTCTGAGTTAGTTCCAGCTCTGGCAAGAACTTGACAAACGAGCCCAATACTGTAGCTCTGTGTTAATATTGTTTATGTGTTATTTTGGTAGGGTAGATAAGGCCCTAGGGGCTGATCCAAAGCCTGCAGAAGTCAGTGAAAAGATTCCACAAGCCTTTTTAGTCACTGGAATTCTGTATTCTGTGTTTCAGAGTTTGGAAATCTTTGCCAGGAACTTCATCAATAACTGAAAGGCTGGAAGAAAAGCAAAGAGCAAACTTGTGGACAGGCAGATAGAAAAATCCAATAAATTTTCAACAGAGACAAAATGTCTCAAAGTAACTTTTGTAGATGAAGCTTAAAAGATAAGTAAACTCTGACATTTTTACAAAAGTACCAGTTTCTTAGAAGCCTTGAGACAAAACTAAAATGAACATTCTAGGGTCTTAAAATAATTTATTCTTCAAGTACCTTTAGTTCAGTCTTCTGTATATTAAACATTCTCCTAGATTTCTGGTGGTGCTTTTAAATCTCTCAAGTTCTATTTTTAACGGCTTTATTTTTAAAGTTTTTATTGATAATTGCTACATTAAAAATTAAAAGTTTCTACAAATTTAATTTTACTGATGGCATACTTATATGTTTGTGTTAAATACAATAGGGATAGACATCACTGACCCCTCTATTTAGCTTATCTAGTGTTTTCCAAGGCAGAAAATACTGTGTTTAATTTTTTATTTGCTAGGTGTTTGGAAGCTCTGATAACAATGTTAGGAGCTGCCTCTTAAAATTGGTCAGGGATAAAATTCCAAATCTGTGTAAGTCATTTTTTTTTTTTTTTGGTCCTGGGCAGTTACATAGAGATTTTCTGGTCTCAGCTGCTGACATTCACTATTCCTCTTCTCCCTTTTCCTTTCCTCTGGAAAACTTGCTGAAACTCTAACTGATGGTGGACTTCTGTGACTTCTGTGTTCTGGACATCCCCAGCATCTTCACTCTTTTTCATATAGGTCAGGTTTTTCACTTTTTAGACCTGCAAGGACTCTGCTTCCTTACCTGTGGATTATTTCCACAGGCCCACACCAAAAAGTGACTCAATATTCCAGCTCGGGCCTTCCCAATTCTCAGCACAATGAAGCATTAGTTGATATAACTTAGAGAAAGCACTCCCATTTGAACAGGTCTGTGATGGCTTAAACCCACCAGAGCATTATCAAGAAAACTATTAAAAATCCTTGAAAATAATTATTTTAAAAAGTAGCCTAGGACTAGTATAGATATAGGGAAAAAAATGTAGCAAATTCACCTATACTCGTTTTTAACCCTAACCACCTTCTCACTATCTGAAGTTGCTTGAGACACAGGTTGGAGCCTCTGGAAAAGTCTTCTGGCTTTTCCTCAGAATTATTCATTCTTCTTTGCTACAATTTCTTTCTTCTATTATACCACAAAGAAACTGCTTGTCTTCCCAAAATGTGTGTGTCTGCATCTCCTAAGTCTGACATATAATTCTGTAATTACCTTTTACTGATTTCAGGACTGAATCCCCAAATCCCAGCATCTTTTGAGAAGTTGTAGAAAATAAGTTTTTATTCAGTCTCTCTCTCACTTCCTCCCCCACCACCTCCCCCTTTCTTTAGACCAGAGCTCGCCACAATTACTTAATAAGCTTTAATGATATTCTCATTCATAAAAGAAAATTATGGGAAACATGGCCTTACTCCTTTGTGGAAGAGCACAGCCGAGAAGTCAACCCACTCCTATAGCTAAAAGGTTATCCACTGAAAGATCTTAGTCACAGGCATGTTTACTTTAATAAGATTAACAACTCAAAGTAAAACGTAAATGATTCAGAACTTTAAAAGTTGTATTTTTGAAAAAGAACTTAAAGTTTTTCCTAACAACTGAGCAGGAGAAGAGTTACAGCAGGTTGGTATCCTAAATAGTCAAAGCCTGTTAGTGTTTGGAATATTCCCCACGTAATTTTCACAAATGGCACCTACAACTCACATCATGTACCAGAGTCTATCTTTTTTGTCTGCTTCATATAACTTAGCTACCCCATTTTTCTTTTGTGACTTTAATAGATGATTTTGATATTTTTTTTCATAAACTGTAATTCTTCAAGGAATATCATTACTCTTCTATTTGACATTGGTCTTTCTAAAGTACTGAATTAACTTTACTTGGCTTAAGAAAACATCTATATTTCAAATTGTGTGAACCGTGAACATCCTGTACACTGGATTGGTGCTTTCTTGTCGAACCAGGGAATATCTGTATGCCATGAACAGACTACTAAACTTGAACACATACAGAATTATGCCATAAAAATTCTTTGATGTAGAGTATAAAGGCAGGATAAGCTGTGAAATAGCTCGGGAAATCAGCAGCATTCCACTGCCTGAATATTTTGACTTTCATATAAAAACGATTTTTTGATAAGCTGCATTTAGTTGCAAGGGTCTCACTCCTTGCATGTTTGCAGTGTCTACACAGGGTGTTTCAGGCATTTTGGACAGAACTTGGATACTAGTCACTAGTAGTTGCAATCTCTGATTCCCTCCATCCCATGCTCCATCTCCTACTTCTTCCTGCCAGGCAGATAATCACCTCTTCACGGCAATCTTCCCACAATGTACCTTTTAATAAATGGTCAGGTTCTGTGGTGTATTAGCCCAGAGAAGCTCAGCATCCAGAACTAGATAAATGCCACCCATATAGCAACATGGTGTCCTCTCATTAAGTACATGGAAAGTAGTTGTAATTTTTGTAAACTAGCAACTCTTGCCAATTTTTCTCCTGATTAGTATAATCCTTTTCTCATAATCTCTTATAATAATGTTTTATACTTCATTTATCTTACATAATTAGACCTCATACAATCTCACAGCCTTGTTACATTTGTTTCTTAAAGTTCATTCTTCCTTCTAAGGAAGAACACAGCAAACACTCTATGTGGTAAATTGTGTTCAAAATGTTTTCAGAATGATGTATGTATAACTTGTGTGTATGTATCTAGTGGGAAAGAAGCTCAAATCTTGGAGGTTCCCATTCCTGTTAGTACTATCACTATTCATGTGCAAGTCTTCAAACTTTGGCCTTAAATCAGATCCCAGGAGAGACTTTTTTCCTTGTACTTCATCACTGAAGTTTCCAATTCACACATTTAACAGAAAGCTGTGTTTCTCTCTAAACTGTTTTAAGTTGCCTTTTTTTTTTTTCCAGAAGACTGTTAGAACAGCTGGGAAAACTGCCAAGAAACTTGCTAAAGACAGCAAGAGCAGGAATTAAATCACAGAAAAACATGAAAAACCTGTAGTTGTATCTGAACAGTGAAATAGTTACTGTAGACCAGCAAGAGGATTAAGTTTTATAAATAAAATTGTGGTAAAGTTCCTGATAAGCAACATTAGGTTTCAGCAGATAGATGCAAATGACAACTGAAGTATAATGTGGAATATTACAGTCTGTGACACTCTAAAATTCTTGTGAAAAACAGCCTGTTAAGAGCCTCTATTGAGTTCACATTTTCCCAGTTCTTCAAGTTTCTCAGGTGACATGTATTAAACCGAGGATTTATACCTCCTTCATCTTCTCAGTATGTTTCCAGCAGCTTATGATCACCTGGAAAGTGCAGAAGCAGAAGGTTAATGGAAATTTTTATCATTTTCCAATAATAAATTTGATGAGCTATGGCCATAAAACCACAGATTGTACTGACTTGTCTCAGTCATGAGCTGTAAACTGTTTACTCCGGTTTTATTTCATTTCTGCCTTTCTGAACTCCTGCATGCTGCCTTTATTCCACACAAGTGAACACTGGGGATATGACAGAATATAACCTGGCAGGTGTGCTTGTTTCTTCCTTTAACAGACAGACGTACTGTTTCCATATAGAATTCAGATATTTAATTCAGATACTTCAGGCACGTAATGGTAATAAAATTGGCGTCCAAGCTAAGAATTATCTGTAGGTCAGCAGGTGGATTGTTTGATCTTGCGAGTGTCCCAAAGCTTTCCAAAACTGTAATTAGTAGAAAAAGTTCTATGGATTTCAATTAAATTGGGCAACATGCATGGGACCAAACTAATATAAACTGACTCCTCCATTTTCTACGCTAGAAACTGCTAACTAGAACGCAAGGGGTTAGGGATGCCATTCTCACCCCTGACTTAACTGGGCAATAATTTCACCTTTGATGTTCTAAAAACATCATTAATTCTGCTCCTTAGCTGTGTACCTGCTAAACCGCAGACAGCTTTGCCATTTGTACCAGGTTTGAAGTTCTTAAAGTTACTAATGCTATTGCTAAGGGAACAAGAGCAGACTGCCAGCTGGGACAGCTGCCGGGCAGGGAGCACCAGAGGACACGTGCTGAGTTGCCCGCTGTTGTAGAAGGATGTTGACATTATGTGCTACAAAGCTTACTTGAAACTTCACATCTCTAGTGCCGTGTTCAATTTCAGGGGGAAAAAAAAAAGAAAAAAGAGGCAGCTTTTCCCCGCTCCCCGCCTTCCTGTCCTCCAAACTCTGCCTTCATTACCACCCAAAAGATACACGTTGTCAAGCCACACTGAATGTCCACTGAACTGTGCAATTCCATTCTCCTCAGTGAAACCCATGGGAAAAAAAAAAAAAAAAAAAAAAAAAGTCAGCGATATCGACAAACCCCTTTGACTTGTGACGGCTTTGGGGAGGACATGGCTCAGCGGTTCCACTGACGCCGATGTCCGTGATGATGCACCAGTTTTCGCTCTGCATTGGTCCTCCTCCGTTAACAGATGCCCGAAGCACCAAGAAGACCCTGCGATTTCGGCAGGGCGCGGTGGCACACCCGCAGGGACCGCAGACCTCCGCCGTGCCATGCCTCGCTTTCCCCCTCTTCGCGTACCCGAGGCACAGCGCCAACGCGCTGCATTCCGAGGGGGCGCAGCGCCTCCACCCCAAGGAACAGCCTTTTTAGGGGCTCCTTGTGCCGGCGCGTCCCGCGGACCCGGCGGGGCAGCCGCCGAGCAGGTGGCCGCGGGCAGCGGCGCGGCATGTGAGCGGCCCCGGCCCCGGGCAGGCAGCACCAGCCCCCCGTCCTGCGCTGCCCGCCCTCCCCTTCCTTCCCCTGCCCTCGCCTCGCCGGCACGCAGGGAGGCAGGGCGGCCGCAGCGGCAGCCCGGCGGCAGCCAGGGGCTGAGCGCCGCGCCCCGCCGGGGGGCGGCCGTGGCGGAGGGCGGGGAGGAGGGGGGGGAGGGGGAA
>VXAU01005850.1:59391-93133 GCA_013399695.1 Formicarius rufipectus
TTTTCCTTCTTTATTCCCTCCCCCCTCCCTGCTCCCGTACTTTTTGTTGCCGCAAACTTCTTTTAAATCAACTGGTTTGTTGGTCTCGTTGGCTGAGAATTTGAGCAGTGCCCTTCCCTTTTCCTCTCCCTGAGCCATCCAAGCAGCTGAGTGTGCTTTTCCCAAACCCTTAGCCCTTCTGACACGCTTTACAGTTCTGACTCTGAAAGTTTTGCCTTGGCAAATGCAGACTGTCAGGCTCTCCTGAAACATGCAGTGTAAGGAATACTGTGAATGGTATATTGATTGAAGTGATTCCTAAGAGAATTGTTAAGATCAGGTTTTTCTCATGGATAATTCCAGTTGCTGGGAGGAGAAAAGTAACTGAGGTTCCCATCAGTTTGATTCCTGAAGAACATGATTTTGAAGAGGGCAAACATACTCTGATTCTGGCTGGAAAAAGAATAGAATGATTCTCTGGCATATGGTTGTGGCTCCATATCAACTGTGATTTATATACAACAGTTAATGCACATGACGATCTGCCTACATGTAGGAGACAGGAGCCAAAAGTTCCTCTTTGGTTAAGGTAAACCAGTAAAGTGTGACCCTTGGTGAAGCACCGAATGCCTCATTGGCCATTCAGATTCGAAGTGTTTGCAGTATTTGTTCATCAGTGTTACAACATTAATAAAAGTAATTATTTTGATGTGTTTTGTTCCAAAACTGTGGCCTGTGTAACTCTCATGGCATTGGACTGCATCCTGGCTTCCAGCTGTTAAGTTGCATTAAGTGATGGCAATTGCATTCTGCAGCATAATGTTAAACCTGGAAGGGATTGCAGTAGTGGCAGGGGCGAAACACGTGCCAGTCACCAGGAGAAGGTTACATGATTGCACATGGTGTGGGTTTCTTCAGGAAAGATGTGGCCCGCCTGTGGAAGCAGGAAAAAAAACCCACCAAAAATGTAACTCTTCTTTGAATGTCTAAGAAGACAGTTCACAGAGGGCAGCCAGACTTCTGTTGGTCCCTGGTGCCAAAAGCTCTGTACCCTGAGTTTAAAATGACACGGTGGTTTTATTTATTAGTATTTATATGGTGGTTATGCTATATGCCACTGGTATGGACTTGAGGTAGCTGTAATTACTGAGATTGTTTATATTATATGGAAATTCTGTGGTTTAAAACATTAGCAGTGTCCATGGGCTTTCTCTAAGTGTTTTACACGGTCACTGTGATACCTTGTTTTTAACTTAAATTCACTGAAGGTTTTCTGTGGTGGTGTTTAGAGAGTAAGGAGGTGGATCTTCAGTGTTTTGTAAGCAGATGTATGGTGCTGCTTGCTGTGCTAACAGTATAGTAACATAGTAATTTTATGGTTTAAATGACAGGATTTCATAGATGATCATCTTTTTGTAGCAGTTCGGTGGTTTCTTTCTGTGCTAGTGTAATAAAGAGACAAGAAAGGGGACAAAGTAATTCCTAAACTGAGAGGATCAAAGTATGTGTGTGCATATGAACTTAGTTTGGCAGCTGGTATCAAGCTGACACTGAAATTTACTTCACCACCTCTGTGCTGTTATGGAAAAAAACCTATCTGGTGGAAGATTATTCAAAATATTTGAATTAAGTTTATGGTTTTCATACTTACAGGAAAACCAGCATTTCTCATCCTGCAAGAATGTGTGTGTCTGCTGCATGCAGCAGTTCCTTCAGGAGAACTCCTTGAAGCCTCTGAGAACTGAGTTGTCAGCCCTTCCCAGCTTACCTGCAGCTTTGTCATGGTTTCCAGATTGTGATTAGTAAGAAGTGATCTGCACAATGTGCACTTTTGGTGTCCCTATGCAGTCATAGTAAGGCAGCCAAGTATTATACTTGCAGAATGCCAGAAGTTAATAACTCCAAAAGTTTGACCTCAGTGTTCTGACTTGGTATTATTTAGGTTGAAGAGACATGTTGAGAATGGAAAAAATACTTGTGGAAAAAATAGTCCACAGAGTAGTAAGGTTTTGCGCTCTGTAAAATTTTGAGTTTGAAACATACAGATAACAGACCTGCAGATAACTGCAGTTAGGTCTGGGTGTGATGTCTTTGATTAGGATTCATAAATCTCCAAAAATTAATTATGGATTAACACTGCTGTCAATAGTAAATCTGTAGGTGTGGAATTAATTATTGATGTGACAGACTGTGTTTGAAGCTTGGTCTGTGTAGTGTGTATAAATTTTTTTGTTCTTTTGCTTTCCTTTCAAAAGAGGGTTTGTGTCTGAAACATTTTGTCTGTAGGTCTTGTTTGTGGGGAATGAAGAAGCAAAATGATAAGAGATGTTTGAGAAGTCCACCTTGTCCAGGGCAAGTGGAGTCAGCCAAATCGATCATGTTTCATGAAGCCCAGTTTGCACGGTGGCACACTAATGGTGCGCTTTTTGTGTGTCTGGGTGGACTGGTGCAGCCTCTGGCACGATCTCTGAGAGTTAAAGGAGCACAGCTGGGGCAGCGGCAGGTAGCCTGAGAAATGGTGGGTGGATTTTCCAGACTGTGCTGGTGAAGGGCTGTGCAGGTCTGGAGCTGATGTAGGTCTGCTTATGACTTCCTAGCAATTAATGTAATGATTAAAAACTGGCAAGAAGGTCAGAGGGATTTGAGAGGGCAAAACAGTCACACCCGAGTGGCTTAACATTGATGGCAAGACATATAGACTGTACTTAAAGGGGGTAAACAGACTGGCAGTTGAGATGAAACATGGAAATGTGGAAAATTATTATAGAAATGATCTAGCAAGTATTTATCAAAAGGAAGTAATTGTGCATCTTGTAAATTTTTTGGGGGGGTTTGATCTAGTTGTAGTTTTGTTGAGTTTCTACTGCTTAATCTTTCTGTGCTTTTGGGTTGGTTTTTTTGATATTGTAGGCATTTTACCTTTTATTTTTCTTGCAAGTATAAGTGAGTGTGTATAAGTAATGAGTAGGTGTATTTAAAAAAAAAAGTGATGTAAATGAGCAGAGTAAACAAGACTATGAAATAGGAAATCATAGATTTGCTGGAGTTGTGCAGTGTCATGTTCAGTCCCTATAGGATTTTTTTAGGTCTCTATGATAGTTCAGTCTGATGCTCTGCATATTATGAGCTTGTTGTGATGTTCTGAGACCTCGGTATAATCTTGACTTTCCAGTTTTAATAAGTAAATCAAGTTTTCCTGCTCAACAGAAAAGATTTTGGGAGAAGTGTCTTGAGACACTTTTCCTCTCCCTCTCACCAAACTGCTGTGGGAGATGAAGGTTTTTTTGGGGTTTGTGATGTTGCTGGGAACAATACTTCAATTGTTAATTTAAAAACTTCAGTGGGCTAATATTTGTGAAAAGAAATTGTAATCTGCTCTTTGATAGCGTTTGGAGGCAGTTGCTGATAAGAGACCAGAACTCAAGGCAAGTTGGCAGTGTAAGCAAAGGTAACAGGTGTCAAATGACCATATTCTCGCTTAATTTGTACATGGGAGGCTTAGGCCACCCAGAACTTAAGGCTCATTCTCTTTTGTAGGTCTGACATTCATCAGCAGGAAGTGTGAGAGGGGACAGTTGTAGTCTCAGGGAATGTGTCTGTGAAGCTTGCTTTTTTTCCCTGTTTTTGCCTTTTTTTCCCCAGTGTCAGCTAATGGGGACTTCTCAGATTATTTGCTTGAAAGTCAGCTCTCAGAGAGCAGGTTGTCTTCCAGGTACACAGTGTCAACTTTGATGCATTTTATGTTCTGTGGGGCAAAAAGTTTTCGTAGTTACTTGTGACTCTGTCACTGGGGCATTTTTATAGATCCTAATACACAGGGGTGGGTCAGTATGAAAATCTGCTGATTTTACTTGGGTTTTTTATTGGTCTTTGCACATCCCCTCCTTGAGCCTGACCACTAGGTTTTGGCCACAGGCTTTACTGGTTCCTCCAAAGTGTCCACGAAGGACGCCTTTGGAATTGTAATGGAAACACTTAAGAGCAATAGTGGATAATTTTTTAATTTATTTATTTTAAATTAAGATTACATTTTGATATATATGTAAATCTTGAACCTTTAAAAAGAACTCTTATGGTCTGTTTTTAGAATGTGCAGGAATCCACTCAACCCCAAAAAGGTCCAAAAAAGAACCAAAATGCCAAAAAATCCCTGTCACCCCTGCTGCTCAGCTGGCTATCAGTTTACCTCTAACTGACACCACCAAGATGATATTCCTGGGCTCTGCACTTAGTATTGCCTGGGTAGGATTCCGGAGATTTACCTGAGGTCAGCCAGGAGTGTCCAGGGTCCCTGGATCGGCTGGCAATTTTCTCAAGCTGGCTCTTGACCTCCTCACTCATGCCAGGCTTCCACCAGCGGCAGCGAAACCCAGCTGATGGGTAACATCATTCTGCTGCAGCTTGGTGGAGGTTGTGAATAGCAGTGGAGAGATGCTATTTAAGGAGTATATGTACTGAAATGGGTCACAGTTACTTAATTTAGAAAGCTGTTGTGTGATCCTGCAGATTTTGGGACTTCGTGTGGAAATGCAAAGCTATAGCAATTAATCCCCTCTGCTCATTATGGAAAACTTTCTTTTAACCTCTTCTTTCTAACTCCCTCTGTGTTTTCAGTCAAATCAGTGTTTTCCTGTCGTTGTCCTTGTCTGTAAATACAGGTGACTCTTGCACATTGCAAGAGAAGCTGCAGGGTGAAGGTAGGAAGGAACCTTTGGAGTGAGTGCAGCAGGGGCTGTGGAGGTCCGTTCCATGGGGACTTGGCTGTACAGCAATACTGCACCTGAGGGGACCTGTGGCTTGCAAGGCAGGGAGCTGCACAAGCCCTGCCATGCCCTGGGCATGGCTTTGCCACAGCTTCTCTGTGCCAGGTCTTGCCTGTGTTCAACCAACCATGGAAGGAGGGAGGAGACTTGTCTTAGGGAGGCCCTAAAGCCACATTGAAGCTGTATCCCTGTGGTTTGAGCAAGCAGTCTAAATGCTTTTGGGACTATTCAAGGCTAATAAAGAGGATGTCTGAATTCTGTAGTGCTTACAAAGAGAGGGTTGAGAAGTGGTCATCAGTGGAAGTCCTTCAGCTTTGCAGGTGCTCTCAGTGAAGGGTGTGTGTGGTATGGCTCAGGCTGGCTGGTGTGAGCAGCACCTGCCTTCTGCTGGCCGGGGTACATCCTTGCTTCCAGTTTGGCATTATGTGGTTTCTCAGTCTTTCAGTGTTACTTAATGGTGATCAAAGTGAAGTGTGTGTTTGTGGAAGAGTGGCTCGAGAGTGATTTCCCTTCGAGCAAACCCACTGTTCAGCTGCTGTGAGCAATTCCTGTAGCTCTGAGGGGAGGACTGTGGAGGAGCCTGTGAAAGTGCTCAGTGCCTTTGGAGAAAGGCTCCTGGAGGCAGTCTGGGGTTTAAGGAGTTGCCAGCCTTTTTTCTCCTGGGTGATAGCCTTCAACCAGTGGAAAACCATCTGACTCTCATAGCTTTTTACACTTTAACTTAGGTTATAACAGTCACAGATGTTTTAGTTCTGTTATAAAAACACCCTTGGAAGTAACACTTTCTCAGTTGTACCGGACTATGACATCTTTTGGTCATGGCAAATTTAATCTGGTAAAATAAGATGGAATAAATGGGGGAGAAATGCTGGTGATGTTAGTTATACAGAATACGGTTCATGTAGCTTTAAAACAATTTCCTGGTTCTTCAAAGGAAAACAAACCTTTTCATCCAAATATAAATTGAATGGATAAAACATGCAACAATGCTGAACCAATGCTTATGTATATTAAAAATAAAGTAGAGTTCTTCTAACATCAATCCAGAGTATAGCACAGATGTTCTCACTCAGGAATATTTTCTGAGCAGTAAGAAAATAAAAAGTGAAGCAAAAAGTATTAAAAAATTCTGCAAGTTACTTTAGGGCATCTGTGCTTTATTTTTTTCCTCTCCTTTTTAATATACATTATGTATTTTCTTTGTTTCTTTGAGGTCATTTTCCTGTAATGCTCAGCAAGTCTGCTGCTGAAAAATGGATAAAAAAACCACCAAAAACCAAACTGCCTTTGAGCTAAGTTACATAATCCATTGGTGCTGTTTGAAAAACGGAGAAAGTAAAAAATCAAACAGCAGCACAGACATACATAATACTTGTTGAAATGACTAATACTACTAGTGAAAGAGTAATGAGTCAAATTTTAAATTGGGGAAAAATAATTTTAAATTAACAGCAAATCTGAAGGCCTTTTGGTTTTTTGTGATAATCACATTAATTTTACTTGTTACAATACCTCAGCAATATAATTTTTTTCCCTATGAGTAGGCTTAGTTATTTTGTCAAATTGGTCACAGATACTTATTTCCAATTTAACAATTTTCTATTTTGTTGCAGTATTTGCTTTTGTTATTTTTTTTTCAATGAGGTAGCAGTTCTTTGATGGCAGCTTATTTTCTACATCAATTTCTTATGGTAAAGTGGTACACATTAATTATTAATCCCAAACAAAAGGAGAAATGTATTCATACTGAAAACTACTGGGCTGGATTCCATGTGTGACATCTCAGGGCTGGGGTCTCCAGTGGAGGGGAAAGAGTAATAAAGACCAAATGTGTTTCTGTGTGATCCTTGCTACCCAGGAGCAGAGAGGAGCATCCCATGAAGCTGGGCCCTGGGATGCTGCTTGTGTTCCTGCCAGGGATCATGCTCAGGTGCTGGAGAAGTTGGCTGGTGTTACCTGCCAGGTTGTTGTGTGTCCAGCTCGGCAGGATTTCTGTGGTGATAGAAACAGGATTGGCAGAAGGAAGATGACTTTGGGGAGAAGGATGGTCTTCTGTAGGGGTGGAAAAATGGATGGAGGATGTCCTTGGAGTTTGGTGAAAGGAAGCACTTTTGGGGTAGTGATAGAAGTCTCTGAGTGCCTTTTCTTTCATATGAGAGGGGAATGGGAGTTTGCATGGAAGCAAGACAATAATGCAGTAAATTAAGTACTGACAAATACAGAGCCAAAGATGGGAAGAAGTTGGTTGACTTAGTGCCCCAGAGTGGTTCATTTCGTAAATTGACCTCAGTGTCACTACAGATGTCACCCAAAAGACTTTCTTTTTAAAAGAAACCTGTGGAATTTATTACAGCAAGCTTCTCTCTTTGTGCAACAAACTTAGTGAAAAATAGTGTATCTCTGATTTGGTAGGGAAAGTAGACACTGTTTTGGAAAAGCAGTGTCACATTTTTGGCCATACTTTCCACATTCCCTCATGCTCAGCCTGCTGCTGATGCAGCAAAATTATGAATCCTTTGCAGGAGAAGCAAGCTGGTATGTCATTAGCAGTTTTCTTTTTAAGTGGCCACGTTTATAGGATTTTTGTTCTAGGTATACATGTCTTTACAGACTCAGAATGGCAATTTAACATGTTTCTGGTGTTGATGTTGTATTACTAGGAAGAAAAAAAAGGCTAGGTGGCTATAAAATGTTTTAAATGAAGATAGAACTTCTGGGTGTGCCTGAATGTTTGTGTGTGCACCCACTTAGGTGTTTTCATTTATTTGAAGAAATGTAGCCACACTTACTAAATGAAAAAAGTAGCTTCACCTTACCCCATCTTTTTTGCATGTGCTTTCAAAGTTGTTGAGTTACTCTATCTGCCCCCTGGGCAAAGGCCACATAATGTTTTTTGTTTTCTGTTAAATGTCAGAAGCAGTATCCTACTTGTGAGAAACTTAAAGCTATACACCTCTTTGCACATATTATGAGAAGAATGACTTTGTTCCAAGTTCTCGGCATCCTTCTGAACAGAAAGGATTAGAATTCAATAAATACTGGAAAAAGTACTTTTAGGGATTCTGGAGTGTCGCTGAGACTACATAGCCTGAAAGTTTTGTTGCTGTAACAACTTAAATGAGAATTAAAAAAAAAAAAAAGGAATAAATTGGAAGCTTCATAATCTTTAACTTTTTTAATAAACCGCTAAGTGAAATAACAAAGCTTGATTTAATTTGGTCTCTCCAAGAACCTGTTGTACCAAATGTTATTTGCATTTTTCTAAGTGTGTATTTGTTTGTGCTGTCAGTTTTTCCTCTCTGCCTTCCTGTGAAGACTCCTTGCCTGCAGCTGTGAGCTCTGGGAGAACAGCCAGTTACCAAGTACCAAAAGAAGAAGAATTTGGGCAGCAGGGCTGTGGTGGCCAGCCGTTCCTGGTGAATGAGCCTCTGGCCTCAGCACTGTGTGCAGCCTGGGAAGATAGAGAGGGAAGGGATTTTACTTGCTTTGTATTTGTCTCCATCTATAGCAGTAGCAGTCTGCTGGAAGACTGCTAGCCTCCAGTTGTTAGGCTTTGCTAAAAGTTAAAAATTATTGTGCAATTGTAAGAATTTAGCCAGTTGGAGAGTAGTCCTCTCCATACACCTCACTTGTTCTGCTGGATGTTTCTGGCTTTTATTGTAGAAATGAGTGCTGGGCAACAGGGGTGATGCTGCTACTTTAGGGGGAGAGGAGGGGAGGTAGCCTGGCAATGGGAAAGCCCTGGACTGGGAATGCCCACCCTGCAGGGCTCCTGCGAGGTGTGTGTGAGGGGGCTCAGTGTGAGGCAGCAGTTCAGGTTTGGATCAAGGTGAGGGTGTGTCCTGAGTTAATTGACAAACGCTGCCAAAGCTGCTGCTTCTGTTGAGGCACCCCGGGTCCCACCGACATGGCTGGGGGAAAGGTAAAGACCTGGCACAAGAGACTCGCTCAGTCAAACTGAAAGTCCTGTCTGCTGGGCATGGTGGTGGTTGTTGCCAAATCCTATCTTTATTCAACCTTTTTTTTTCCTTTCATTGAGAATACTAATTTGAGAAGATAGGTTTGATGGTTTTTTCTCTTGCTGCATTCTTTTTTAACAACAGCTTTAATTTGCCTATCTAGTTTTTCTTCAAATGAAAAATAGCACAAATTAATGTGGTCTGTAGTAATTCTGGAAAACTTGAAGTCTGAAGTAAAAAATACCGAGGAAAAAGTGGACTGGCTGAAATAAGCAGTGCTTTTGAATTTGGAATACTCTGCAAGTGTAGGCTCTGTTTTGACCAGTGAGTGTGGTTTTAAATGTCTACAAATGTGTTTGCAAAATATTTTTATGTTTAAGTGCTGCCATTAGGAGAAAAAGCCTTCTGTATTTTCTAGACTTAACTAACCTGGTCTTAAAAGAAAATGTTATGCTCTCTATGTAAAACAGCACATTTCACTTGTGATTATGTTAGACAATGGAGTAGTCTCCTCACCCTGTGCCCAGCAATCACTCAAAACCACAATTCTTTGGTAAACTAAGCCCAGATGTTAATATGTGTGAAATGTTACTGTAATCAGTGTCCTGTAAATCTCTGCTTTATTACAATAGTTGTTTGAAATAAATTCCTGATGACTCTTTTGTTGCTTTGCCGTTGCCATGAAATAGCTGTAGTTAGCTTGAAGCCCCCTGCTAAGTTGGAAGCCACAGATAAGGAGTATCCTGTATTGTGTCTTTTGGGGTTTATAAAACATTTAGCTGAACAGACTCCTGGTCCTCACCCTGTCTCTGCTGAGGTAAGAAGTTTCTTTTGCTGGTGAAATTCCCTAGCTGAGGAACGAAAGCAGCGGCAAAGGGGAGCTAGCTTGTACGAATAGCTAATTTGTGCTGAATTAAATATTCTTTTGATAGTTGAATATGAAGTAATTAACTTGGATGTACTGCTGTTTACCTTTTAGCACCTGGAAAAGTCTAAACAAGCTGCTGAAGGGAACTGTAGCCTAAATCTACTTCCAAATTTTTTTTTCTTTTCTTTTTTTTTTTTTTTTTTTTTACACAATCATGTATTTCAGACTGAGACTAAAGCTGCTTTTCGTGGTGGTATTTTTCTGGTGGCCGGTGGCTTGTGGGAAAGGTGCTGAGCTAAATAGTTGAGGAAGGGTTTGGGCAGTGGTGTAGTGTCTTCCTGTGGGTTGTACAAGATGATCAGATAGATCCACATAGGTGTCCCCTTTCTAAAAATGCTCTCAAGGCAGGCCTGTAATGCTTATGAATGCATGCTACTCTTTTAACTGAAAAAAAAAGGAAGTTTCAATATTTACCGTAACTGTCTCCTGTACTTCAGTCCCATATGTAGGAAATGCTCTATTTTCTTCTACAATAGGTCTACTGCATAATTCATCGCTTGCTTGGTCTCATAGGAGAACAAAATAAGTTATTATTTTCTTGGTATTATGTGAAAGTTATTAAACTATTCTGAATCTGTATATTGTAATAGCTGATTTGGTAAAATGTGTGTCTTGTTTTCGTGGAATGATAGAATGGCTTAGGCTGGAAAGGACTTTAAAGATCACCTAGTTCCACTCCTGCAGTCAGGGACAGCTTCCACTAGACCAGGTTGCTCAAAGCTCCATCCAGTCTGGCCTTGAACACTTTCAGGGTGGGGCACAAATAGCTGTTCTGGGCAACAGATGATTTGCAGATTTTATGGGTTTTATGGGTGGTCTCTGTTTCCTTTTATGAGACTGGTATTATGTCTGTGATTAGGCAGTGTGTAAAGACTAACTAGCAACCTTCACAAGTTGCTTCTGATTCAGTGTGCCAGTGTTTTGTTGCCGTTTGAGAGGCTTTTCTTCCAAAGTTGGTGGGTGCCAGAGACATTGTGAATAGAGAAAATTAAGACACAATGAGTACACATTTTTTTCTCTTGATCATTTTTGAGGATTCAAGTTGTGTGTGATACCGACATAAAAAATAATAGTATTTCTGTAATTAAATAGTGTTTTAGAAGCATGCTGCTTTTCACCCAGGATTTTCCTATCACTTTTTTCCAAAAAGTGCATTGTTCCTTCTGAACTTGTGTGGAGTGTAATAATTCACTTTGTGTTTTATGATACTCTTCAGTCTAGTCTATAAGCTGAGATAGGAAGCAGAGATCTGAACCCAGTTTCTAATCAACAGCCCTTTGCAGTCTGCCTTTCACCTGATCCACTGTGTGGGAAGGCAGCCTTTGGGGAAGACCACATGCCTTTGGATTCCTACACTGTGCCTAGATGCAATAAGTAAGAGGGTTGGTTCTTTGCACTTGCAAATTATGGATTTCTCAGCAAATGAGAGTCAGCCTGGTGCTGCTCACCTGCTTCCTTTCCAAAGAGGGAGGGGCTGTAAAATCAAACATGAGCTAGATGTCAAGGTTTCTCTCTTAACTTTGCAGCTCCCCCTCTCCCTCCCTCTTAAGTAAGCAGACCTACAAATTCAACATGATATGTAAAAGCAAAGCTGTGGAGTCCTTCCCCCACATCTTTATATGTAATTTATTCTGCAGACCAGACTGTCACGCCTGCTACCAGCCTCCTTCAGAGAGCAGATTGCAGCTTTGCAATTAAGTGCTCCTAACATATGTTCGTGATACACCAGCAGCAGAACGAGGCTTTTTAGCATTGATAGGCTTTGCTGCTTTGGGAATGTTGTTAGACGAGGGAGAGACAAAATAGCAGAGTAATTTTGTAAAAAAAGTAAAGCAAATACGCAGAAGGAAGAAGGGAGCTGATAAAATTTTGCCACTTCAGTTTTTTCTGAAGCATGGATTTATGGTTCACATATGCTTCATAAACACCTGTTTATGCTCAGTGTGGAACTCCCCTAACAAAGCTTCCTGCTCTGTGTCATTACTTACTCAGCTTGCCCTGGTCATTGCCATGGGCTGCACTCGCTGTGCCGTACAGGCACCAGCCCTGCTTCTGCAAGGACACAGGAGACTCTGATTTGCCACGTGGCTGGGCTGCCATGGGGTATTCCTCTCTAGCAGATGTATAGTTTTTAAACCTTGGTTTCATTATAGAATGAACTATTGCAAATTGGCTTTATTTTTAACATGAAGGTAAGGTTATACATACAGGTTGTACAAGTTGTTAGAAAAGACCAAACGTTTTGTGTCCCTATGCATTTAAAATATTCACTCCGCTGTAATTCAGAAATGTGTGTCTTCAGAGGAGTTTAATGTGACTCCAGTAATATGCTGTAAAAAATAGTGAGGTTTTTTGTGACAACTATTGCTTACTCCATTTTAACAAGTTTCCTAGTGCACAGGAGCCTGAGGTATGGAAAGAGGTGTATGTAGATGTGAGTAGGGGAGACTATAAATGTTGTGAGTTAGGATTTAAGAAAACAGTCACAGTGTCTTTTGGTTCTTTTCAGAAGCATTGGTTGAATATTGTGTTGAGGTTACAGGAAATACCTAGTTAGTTTTGCTTCACTGGTGCTGTGATTTGAGAAGGAAAATGTATGCATCAATGTGCTGGTTTTCCAGGTGTGAAAGAGGGGCACAAAGTAGGAGTGGGCTCCTTTTCATCACTGCTTTTCCAATGCAGCCCTGCATCTACTGGGAAGCTGTGTTGGTTTATTCCAAATACAGATGATATGAAGTATGGGATTGTTCACCTGGGAGCAGCATCGTGTGTTCCTGTGTCTCATTCTCTGCAAGGACCTCATTAACTGCATTTCACCACAGCACAATGTTAATTGCAGCAAGTGAATACTTGCATAAAGTCCTTCTGTGTTTTTTCTCTGCATCTCTCTTTTACCTTAGAAAAGAAAAGGGCTTTGCTGTTCTGGTTATCTATACTGCAGCAAAGCTGTGAAGCACCTCTCAGTTATAACAGCGTGCAGCACCCAAACTAGGTGCAAGGAGGTGGCTCTTTAGCACCTGCTCCTCTTAACAGGGTAATTTCCTTCTATGCTTTACCCCCTTCACCCTTCAAAAACCAAATCTGCAAGCAAACATCATTTCATGAGTTGCGCAAGGATGGAATTATCCCCACACAGTGCGTGGAGAGGAGAAGCACAAGTGTTCAGCTGATGCTGTTGAGCAAGAATTGTCTTTATGCTTATTGCATCCATTTTAGATTGATGGGGTTAATTGCTTTTGTCTCAACTTTGCTTGTAGATTACTGTGCTACAGATGCTGATTTAAAGGGAACTCAATCTACCCAAACTTTTTAATCCCTTCTGCATGCAGTGCTGAAGAAACCATGTTTCCCCTTGTAGATGTAAGCTTTCATGATTACAATGTCATATTCAGAATCCCTGTATTAGGAATAAGGAAATGTGTAGGGCTGCAGTAGGGCCAGAGAGAGTAAAGAGGGGAGTGCTTCCTATAGTACATATTAAATACTAATACTAAGCCCCGAATGTATTTTCCAAATTATAACTCCACACTAGACCAGTTTTTTTTTTTTAGAATTATTAGTTTGAATTTGGCAAGTGGTGATTTATTCTTTTGTATTTTAAAAAAATATGCTGCAGCATAACTGCCATTTGTTATTACTGCTTTTGTTGAAGCTTTCAGGTTTTGTTAACAGCTGTCATAGTCACCGTGTTATCTCCAGCATTTTGCGAAAATGCAGCTGTTGGACTATGCAAATGGAGGCACTTATGAAGTAATTTTAGATTACATTGTAACTGCGGTTCATCTTTTACCTCTAGAATTTGTATTTTCAAATGACTCTGTGCCTTCGATAAACATGCTGTTGTTTAGGCAATGCAGAGTAATTTCTTGAAACTGGGGATTTCAACAAAATCTTGTGGTACATACCTCTAATGATTTACATGCATTATTTTGTCTCTTCCTTGTTTTTGGCATATCCCTCATATTCTAGACAACTCTCTCCAGTAGAAAGTCCCTGAAAAACGAAAAACTGCTTGTATTTAGATTTAACCATCCCGAAGGTATCAGTGCTGATGCTTTTCTTCCCTTTGCTGCCTTTGGAAACTACCATTCCTGACCTGTTTAATGGCATCTGTATTCCTGGCTTTTTCATAAAAATTGCTTCTGTTCTACTACTTCCTAGCCNTTGATTGTTGCACAACAATGTTCCTTTCCCTTTTATGTGATGCACACACATCAAAGGCACTGTTTTAGAAGGTTTCCTGTCCTCCTGCATTACTGAGTTATATGATGATGCTATGAAAGAAATAATGATATTATGGAAAATATTACTCTCTCTATATATTTATTTCTTTTTTTTAGGCTGTCCTCTTGTTGTCTTTTAGACTCTCTTTGAACTTCTTTTTTTTTTTGCTGTCTTATACTCAGGCTATTCCCTGTACCAGAACAGTAATCATGGAATTCTGTATGAACCTCTTAGTCTTGCATCCTGATTAGATGAGCTGTTCCTTAAGGCATGCAATAGCAAAAGAATAGGGGTGGCTGCTGTGCAGGAATGATCAGAGCAGTGCGCTCTGGCCGGACTCTATCGCGTTATTCTGTGCTGTGCTGGTCTCATACGCCTGAACTCGCCGTGTGAGGAGGATGCAGATGGACAGATTTTTAAGCTACCAGCAACACTGTCATGGGAATCCTGCAAATGCTACTGAGTCAGGAGTTTTAACAAAAAGTTGAGTTTTATTGAAGTCAATTGAATTGTGATGCACAGTGGTGAATGAGTATGTGGTGGTAGGGCTCTGCCAGTTCAGATGTTGCTTTTTCTGTTTGCCCTCTGCTTTGTAAGTGGGATATGTTTCCAAATGGAATTTGTTCTGATAATGACTTAAAAGGGTGTTTCTGTGTCTGTTCTATCCCAGGGTGCATTTATATTGAATTTGTACACCATTAAATAACTTCAAAAAAATGTGTAATTTTTTTACATCTAGGGAAGCTTTTACTCATGTAAACACTTTTACTAATGGTAAGAGGATGTATAGTCAGCATTTCCTCAACTGCAGATGCAGAAAATGCATTGGATGAGCTCATTGTCAAGCAAGCTGGATATAGAAATCAATATTAGAAAAAAATGTCACAACCCCAAGTGAGCAAAGAGGGGAAATAATTTAGTTAAAAATGTAAATAGATAATTGTCTGTATTATACAATGATACGCTTTTCACTGAAGTGCAAAGCCTGTAAAATCAGGTATGTTCATTGATTTACAGATTGCTCAAACGAGACTGATCTGAGTCAACTGAGCTTCTTTCCTAGGAGAAAGTAGCATATCCTGAGGATCAGAAATCTCGAACGTCATCACTTATTTTATGAATCTTGTGTTTCCAGGTGGAAAGGGAAATGTTATCTTTTTTGTCCCTACCTTCCTCTCTCTCTCTTTTTTACCTCCTGTGGAATTGATTGTAGCCGTAGAACTGACAAGGGCAGACTGTGCTTTCACAAACCAAGCACGCTTTTATACAATTGTGCTATTTACTCGCTTCTTTATCAGTTCAGGGCAAACTGTTCAATCTATCTTTTTACAGCGCCTCCTTTTATTGCACTTGCACAGAGCATGGGCGTGGTTGTTAAACATTTAGCTGGGCTGTGTACAAAGGAATGAATAGGAGTCATCCCAGCTGCACTGGCCACTGAAATCCCTTATCTGCTTTTCTGTTTGAAAAAAGCTTATTCACATTTTCCCCCGTATCGCATCTACAAAGCATAAAAACTTTGCAAACATCCGATGGTTTGTGTGTATAAATGAATGGAGAAAATAACCTGCTGCATGTCTGGAATTTGATATTTACCTATGAAATGTGGAAGGTAGAGCATCTGAAAAAAACAACTCAAGTTTTGCCGTACTCTGGAAATGCAACACATAGTAAATACAAACTTTTGAGTCTTGGGATGAGCATATACAGTACCAGTCCCCTCAGGCTAATGGTTGCTTTGTCTGGTCAGGGTCATATTTAGGTAGAGGCAGCCTGAAATCAGTAGACCTGTGTCCAGGCAGAGAGATCTGCCTGTACAGTTACTGTTAAATTCTGGAGCTAAAATCTTAATGATACACATTTAGCATTCTGTGACTTGCAGTTTTTTCAAGTAGCAGCCCTGCAGCTGGATACATACTGTGTCATGGAATGTGTGCAGTGCAACTCCCCACCAGGAAGCAGGATGGTCTCCAGGGGTGGCCCTGTGGAGTTCCTGGCTCTGATGAAGGCTGATGGTTTGGGTATGACTGAATCACTGGTGTGCAGAGACAACAGGCAATGGAAGAGGTAGGGACAGACAGAAGGATGTATTTGTATTAGGCTGTTACATGG
The DNA here is from genome assembly GCA_013399695.1 of Formicarius rufipectus. Lineage (NCBI taxonomy): Eukaryota > Metazoa > Chordata > Aves > Passeriformes > Formicariidae > Formicarius > Formicarius rufipectus. The sequence goes on from VXAU01005850.1 coordinate 75,357, forward strand.
ACTTTGTGTCTGTAAGCCTGTGAGTGCTACCTGAAAGTGGTGAATGTCACTCGTGTCACTTGCATGGGTCACTGTGTAGTAGTACCATGGAGGGAATTGCTTCATGGGTGATTGTGACATCTAGGGACACAGCGAACTGCTTTGTTAGCTTGATGTGTGTCATTACCCTTCCCTGAGTCATCCCTTGTGCCTGAGTGAGTGACAGCCCCTTCTGACTGGCCATCAAAGAGGTTCCCAGAGCTATCTCCACTGGGGTTTGAAGGACCTCTAGTGAAACCGAAGCCATTGTGTTTATAGGTAAACACTCTGCTGAGTGATTTTATTGCTGTTGAGATTGTGTGCTATAGTTCCAGTCTAAATATAGACCATCACTTTTGAGCCCTGTATTGTGTTGAAGCCAGAATGGTGGTTCTTGGGTTTTCAGGAGCAGATTCTTTTTGAATTTTTTTGATGATACTTGAGGTCCCCTGGGATCAAATTTACCTATGGATAATTGAAGGTTCTGTGATGACATTTGTCCTTCTAGTTTTGTATTTTGAATTAAATATCATTGAAATGAAAAACTGAAGGGGAAAAGGGTAATGTGTAAGAGACTACATTTAATCTTGCAATGGCTTATCTTCAGATGCAGTCTTGCTATCTTTATTTGGGCTTTGGATAATCACAGGATTGAATTTCATTGGATTTCAGTTACAGGAATGGAAACCATAATTAAAGAGTTAAGTGAATATCCTGAGAGTCACGTTACGGACATTTTGAGGAGTTACTTAAGTGGCAGCTTAATTTTTGTTCAGAGGCTTTACTTTGATGGGGTTTTATTTATTTTTAGTATTTCTCTCATTGTCACTCTCACACTTGAACACAGGTACAGTGATCTGAAATAGAGTATAGTTGCTATCTTATCAAGAAAGAATTCGGATTTTTTTTAATCACAAAACTCTACAAAGTTTCTAGAATGTGTTTAGAGTGGCCCACTGAAATGTGTATAAATGCTCCCCTGTGACAGAGAGCCTGCATGTGAGGACCACTTCTCTTCAATTGTGGCACACAGAAATGTTCACTTATTCACAAGTCTATCTGCTCCACTGTAACAGTTTGGGTTGAGCATGAAGTTTAATTTTGAGGTGATATGGTGCTACTGGCATCAGTTGCTGTGGATCTTGTGATGAGTACTATCTCTTTATGTTTAATGAAATGATGCCAGACACTTAGTGCTGTGAACTTGCATAATACAAAATGTGAATCATTGTGAAAGAAACCAATACCAGTGTCTCTGCTGGTTAAAGGTGTATCTTTGCAATTGGAAGCCAACAATAAATGGAGCAGTGAATCAGCTAAGAAGATAATTTGAGTCAGCCACTCCTGTTCATGTGATGGAGTTGTGTGTGCATGGACTCTGAGCATAGCAAGGCTGTGTTGCAGCTTCAGGCTTTTACTGGGAGAGTATGTTTAATTTCCACACTCACACTAAGCTGGGAGTGTGTACCAGGGTGTCTCTGAGGAGGAACAAAAAGGTCACATTTGTTTCAACAAGGACAATAAAGATGTTGAATTTTTCATTGGAAAAGATTTGCACCTGTCAGAATTCAGCCCTCGAGAGTGTTTGCCACTATGAAATTTAATGTCAGTATGTGAGAGCTGTTGCACATCATGAGATGTGCATGTTGCTATCTCCAAAACCCTTATCCTTGTTTCTGTTTCATATTCTATACTGAGAATTAAAACCCATGTTGGAAGAGTTACCTAGGTTGGTCTGTGTAACTGGCAGCTTCTTGTGGATAATTTAAGATACTGTTGTAGCCTAATTTCATGTATTAAGTGCTGTTCCTTTGCGCAGGGGCTCTGCACAAATCCCTAATTGCAGCTCTTATTTATACCACAAATCTATATCCTCACAGGTTATCTTCACTTCCCTCACTTCAACTAAGTTTGATGTGTAGAGTTCATGTAGCCCAACTGAATAATGTACAAGGATGGAGTCTATGTAAGTTCTGTTTAAAGGCAGTGAAGAGAAATAAATTATTTTAAGGTGTGATGCACCTTGTCCTGAGGTAGCCATGAGAAATAGCTCAGATTTTACAGGTTGGGATCTGGGTGGAGTGTGCTGCAATTACTTTGGCACACGTGTTTCCAGTGTGGACTGTCCAGATTGCTCAAGTGAGTCCCATCCACTACATATGTCCATTTGTCAGAGGTCCCCTTTTACACTGATGTGTGATCTTGCTAAATGGCTGCTGTGTGTAAAAGTAAGCATCTGCATAGAAAAAACTCGAGCTATCTTCTTGAAAACCTCTGCTGCTAGCTCTTCATGTGGCCCCAGATAAGTTGCACTTTCTTTATTTGGGATAAGAATGTTGGTGCCTTGCAGGATATTGTGAGGACCAGTCAATGTCTGTTGACTTATATAAGTCAATGACTTATTGCTGAAGGACAGACTTCTTTGGACTCTGGGGACTGCTTAACTCTGTGGAGATGAACCATATTGAAAAAGGCTTCTTTGCCTCTGTTCCTGGGAGCAGGGATTAGCACACCCCAACTTCTCCCACTTAAGGTGTTTACTCCTATTCCATCAATAATTTGATGATTTTTTTTTTTAAGAAGATCAACAACTTATCGAAATGTTCAGGAAAAATCATAAATAGATTTTTTAAAATAAGTTCACACAAACTTTCCAAACCTACAGGTTTAAAAAAAGGAACATAAGACTCTGTTTATATCTATCATCTATTTTTCCCCCTCTGCTGCTTCCTAGTTGTACAAAATATCACACTGACTTTGTTACGTGCTAGAGGAAGTAATTTAAATTGGTTATTTCAACCGAATAATGTGTTTCAAGTTCAGCATCCCTGCTCTTTCTGCAACTTTGAAACCAGATAGCTAAGCTGGTAGAGACAAATGAGTTTTGCATATACCTTACTTTTACATATGGGATGTCATGAACAAGTATTGGGAACCCTGGAAAAAATGCAAGAGAAGAACCAGGGTTGTATAACCACGTCTGTGTAGTGAAAAGTTGTGTCAATCAGATATGAAGGCGTGTTACAGCACATCTAGAAGCTGTTTGAAAAGGAATCAGGACAATTGTTCCTTCTACTGTAAACATTTTGTAATTCTAATTAAAAGGTATAAGAAGAAAACAGTTGTTCTTGCAAGTAGGGAGTTGTTATTTAGTGTATTGGGGGAAATAATGTGTATTGTTTTGCAATTTATATAACGTCATTTAAAAATGAAACTGTTCTTAGTGGAATGCCCTTATGGATGTAGTCAGTGTCAGGTAACCCTAATCTACAGACAACCTGTTACAAAGAAGAGCGAGTCCAAAATGTTGCAGGCAGTTACTTGTGTTGTTTTGGAGTAAAGGTGAAGTTAACAGCTTGGCAGTGTTAGTAAATCTGGCAGTAAAACTTTTTACAGTTCTTTATACGAGTTTAAAAAGGAAGTATTTCATAGCATGAATACTGTCACACACTGACAAGTTGTCAAAGTATGTTGAATTCAGAAGAACTGAGAAAATAAATACTCATTCACAGTCTTGCAGTGTAATATTTCCAGTTCAGCATGGACAGGCATCTGGAGTTTTGTACCACTGTTAGTGTAATTCTTGAACTGAGATTTTTGTAATCCCTTTTGTTATAATGTTTATTGCTCACCATTGCTCAGCATAACACTGAGAACTCTTTCGGCTGCAAGCCTATCCCTTCTGCTGAAGCAGTTTTAACTGCCAGAGCGGTTTTTTATCGAAGTTGCAGATTCTGGAACATGAAATCCTTCATAATTCGCCCCCCGTGTATCTCTGGTTTATTATTGCTATTATTATTATTTTTTTTTTCCAGTGCAGGTCTTAGTGCTTTTCCCTGTGGGATTGAAGAGTGTGTGAGTCTGTTGGGTTAGCAGATGGAGCGTGTGTGCTGGTGGGCACTGGGGAACACAGTGGGATTTTTAGAACAAATAAGCTCCTCAGTGCAGGTGGGTTATTTGAGCTTCACCAGTTCTTCCTCAGTTTCCATTTGGCATTTTCTTGATCTATCATGGTGAACATGATGTTTATACTTGCATGTACTGAAGTTCATGTACGGTATTGTTAGGGTGTTGTGGAGCTAGGGGAGCTACTTGGGTGATGATGATAGCATTAATTTTTGAATTTGGAGCTGCCCTTATCCTTTAAAAAGATGCTTCAGTGCTGGGAGACCTGAGAATCAAAGTGGGAATTTACAGCATTTTATCTCCAAGTGATGTGAACAAATACAAAGTATCCTGAATAGCAATTACCATGAAACAGTAAATGTGGATGCGGTGAGTCAGTGATCAAGCATCAGAGAACCCATTCAGCCAAATTCTGTTGTAAGGTGGAAGATGTTTTGCCATTTGCAGTGACCTGTGAAGAAGTTGGGTGCGTGCACTGGGTATTCAGGATGAAAAACCAAGTATGTTTACAGTGTACAAAACTTGCCTGGTCAGGCCTTGCTAGCATGAAAGTTCACATCAGGTAAATCCTAAAATTTCTAGTTTAATACTTACTTCCTTGAAGGTTTTAATTTCTCAGAGTATTCACTTCAGACATTTGCACAGATTTGAGGTTCTTGGAACTCTTGCTGTGCCAGCATTACCAGGCTGATACAAGTGGGCTTTGAACGTCTTGAAGTTAATAGTGGTTTGAAATGAAGCATTCAAATTAGCAACTCCCAGCCTTAAAAAAGACTGCTCTAAAATCTTTTATCTTCTGGATGGTGGATGTTCAACATAGAATTTTACTGTGAATTATTTAAAATATCCCTACCCATTAGCTGCTGGTACCTGAGTGGAAGAAACAGGGCTATCCAGCATTGTGAAAATATATACCAGTATCAATACTAATCAGAAAAAGGAATTCTTCCAGGGAAAGTTTATTGGGTGTATCTCTTTCAATTACATTTCACTCAGGTGTTGAATATTTTACTGCAAGCTAAAAGACTTTTTGTGAAAAGAAAAAAACAAAAACAAAAAACAAACAAAACCACAAAAACCCCAAACAAAAAAAAAACAACAACAAAAAAACCTCCCAAAAAACAAGGGGAAGCTAAAAACCTGCTAGGAGGAATTGGGTATTTCATCAGGGAGGTTGGTGTACAGTTGCCTCCCGTGACCTTATGGTTTGACCTTCTTGTTTCCACAATTTCCTCTTTATTTGGAATGGTCCTCTGCCCTCTTAACCCTCTAGTCTGGATTTTGAACCGTGGTTTAAGAAGATTTATAAGAACTGCCATTGCTTTGTATAATGGAGTATACTTGCAGACCCAGAAGGTAGCTGAGGTGGGGAGTTCTCAGAGGTTTAGGGTTCTTACTTATTTATTAATTATATATGCCATCACTGACAGTGAAATCAATAGCAGGTTTAGGGTCTATGCATTTGTCATCTTAAACATATTTTTTTGATCTTAAAACAAGAAACATGTTGATTTTTCACCTGCACTTGGAGCCTATTGCAAGTTGAGATGGTGACTCTCGTAGAAGTAGTGGTGCTTCCCTCCTTGGTACAGGGGACACGGGGAGGGAGCCTGTGCACAGCTCTCCCTGCTGAGCTGTGGGGATGTTGCTTGCAAAGGGGGCAGACCTTCTGCTAAGAATGGGTTGGAGCCAAAATGGAAGAAGGATTTTTTTGGGGTGAGGTAAGCAAGTGGTCGCTCTAGGAGAGGCTCTGGAAAAAGTCAGCAGTCGCAGGAATGGGGAAGAACCTGATGAGCAAGTAGGTTAGCTCCCAAATGGAGAAGGGTAGGTTGCTGTAGCCAGAGGCAAGGAATAATAAGGCCAAGGAGGATAATCATCCTTCTGGTTATGCCTGTACTGAAGAGGGAAGAAGGTTCAGTTATGGCCCTGCCAGCAACACTTTGAAGTGGACCAGAAACTTCTATAGCCTTTGGACAAAATTAGTGAGAAAAACTGCTGTGAAATAATTTTTTGCTTAAGAATTCATAGGAAGGGGTTGGAGGAAGGGAGAGAAGTCCATCTGCAAGGAGTAGGATCAAGGAAACATTCATGTATGAAAAAAAGATAGGAACCAGGAAGGGGAATGTTTGAAAACTGCAAGTTTGTAATCATGGGAGAGCTGGAAGAAAGAAAAAGTTTCCTGAATATTTCTGAGTTGACTTGGAGCTAAAGGCAACATGCAGTCAATTTAAGTCCTCCTTGAGCTTGTGAAGGGGTTACCACACTGATGCTGCCATCACCGAGGGTAACTCAAAAAAACTCCCAACCCAGAAAGCCAACTCCCACTAAGAAAGACTGTCCTTCCCTGCAGCCACCTCTTTGTTTCCTTTGCTTCATATTTTAGTAGTGAGCGCATTAATAACACCAAATGCATGCTGACAACATCTTTCTCTATTTAAATACTTGAATACTTGTTTCCCCTCCCCTAGTTAATAGGAATGCTTGATATTCACATTCCTATTTCTGCACAAAGGGAAGACTGGAGCAGCAAAATGCTGGGACTCTTATTTCAAATGCTGTGCACCTACAGATCTCAGTGAAATAAACAGGAGGAATATGCAGAGGTTTTTGCAAGTCTGAGCTGTGAGTTATCCATCTGTAATTATTCTAAGAAACATTGGACCTGGAGTAAAAAGACAATGATGGACTTTTTGTTTGTTTAAAAAAAAAAGGTCCATCATTGTCTTCTGCTTTTCTGCAGCCCAGAAACTATTAGGTCTTCCCCTCCTCCCATCATTTATACTTGTGTCTACTCCTTTATAAATTATTAGCATGTTCTCCAGTTAATTCTTTGATGACAACAAAAAGAAGCTTGTGTCTTTCTTCAGTAGACAGCAATTTCCCTGAGGTGAATATCTCATTGCTTTTGCACTGCTGTGTTGTCTTGGCTTCCATGATCCCTGCTTCTTGTTTTGTAAATTGATTTAAAAATAAAATCATGAAGGACAGAGACAAAACTTTTTGTTTTGTTATAGACATTATATTATCTAAATGATACAGCTGAGAACAGGAGGAGGACTGGAGGTACCTGCTTTTAGAGCAGGAGCAGAAGGGTTAAAAACAGGACAGGTTTAAAGGATAATAAATAGGGTTGATGTAATCCAAGGGACACATTTGGTGGCCATGTGTGCCTTGGGCAGAGGTTGCCTTTGTGGTGATGATAGCAAACTGTTTAAAGACCTTGATTTTGAGTGGTGGTGATGATTTCTCTGGGGTTGAGTTAGTTGGCATGCATCCTGTTGAGCCACTGTAGGATGGACTGGAACATGAATGTTAATCTTGATTGGGATGGTGAGGTACATGAGGAACAGAAAGGCCTGAGCCAGGTGAGTCTGCTCATCCTGAAGGGGGTGTCTGTGCTGCGTTAGAATGTGAAAGTCCCACTCTGTTTGAGAGGGACACTTTTTCTTAGTGTGACCAAACTAATGCACAGACTGTTGAGTGGTAGGTGGTGGTGTACATACATACTGGTATTTTTTACCTTTAGCTGATACCTCTGAGCTCTCTTTATAGAAGCTGAGCTCTGTCCCTAAGATAGCTGAAGGCAGAGGATGAGACAGTGTGGAGGATGAGCAACTGCCACTGTTTGTGCTGCTGCCTGTCAAATTCAACACACGACACCAAAAGGTGTCATTGCTGCATCTGTGAATAGGTCTGCTGTGATGTAAAAATCTGCTGTTTTCCCGGTGGGTGTTGCCCATCTTTGCTGCCCTGCCAAGTAGTTTGACTGCCCCTCTCAAAGGGGAGAAATGGACTTTGATTGCACAGTCCCACTGAGATGCCTATTGCTGCATCTGGAAGGTGATGCCTCTCCCTGTCCTGCCCTGATACTATCATGCTTTGCCTTCCTCTCAATTAATAAATGCTCGGGCATTTATTAACTTTATTCATTCTTTTGTTTATTTATTAGCAGAAGTATTTAAGTGTGAACAAGTACATGTTGTTTCACTGTTAACTTCTTGCACGCAGTCTCACAATTTCTCTGGTTACCTGCAGGGGTTTCTGCTGAAGATGAAAAGTGTCAAGATGTTGCTACTAAAATACTTTAGTATAAAAACAACTGTTGTAAAAAGATTCCTGGTGTGACTTTTCTTTTTTTTCCAATGGAATTGTAAATTCTGTACCTACCTTAGTTTGTGTGGAGATTGCTTTTTCAACCACTGAAACACTTTGAGTCACTTTTTAATATTTCTGAAAATTTTAGTATTCAGGAAAAATAAAAATTGGTAAATTTCTTCCCTGGAGTTGTAAAGTTTGTTCTACTAGAAGTTTTATTGTATGTCAAGATTTCCTGCTAATTTCAGAAGCCCCTTTGAATCCTGAGGGGAGAGATAATGATAGCATGAAGGTTACCCTTGTGTGTATTTCATTGCTTTGTTATGGAAGGCCTTGACTGAGAGTTCTGTGCCAGCAATCCTACTGCACCACTGGTTCCTGTTAACTACTTACTGACTGACAACGATATTGCAATGTAGATGCTTGTAGAGGTTCAGAGTCGCTGAGGAAGCTTGGTTAGTAGTGCATTGTCTCCCCTGGGGTGCTGTGCACCTGCAGTAGGTCTTTCTTTTGCCAGTGACCTCTCCACGTTCCCTGGGCAGGTGTGTTGGTCAGTCACGCCTTCAACAGAGCTCTCTGATCTTTTACCCTGTGCCTGACTGCACCCCAATCTCCACTGTCCCTGCTCCAGCATCCTGAGCTGAGTTTACTGGCTGTTGAAGGCTTTAAAGTGTTGCCACCTGACCTGTGTTTGCAGATGTTTGTTGTTTTGTGTCCAGAGCAGCTCCCGCTGCTGGGAGTCACCTACAGCACTGAAGAGTTTGGGTATTTGTGGCACTGATGTCCATTTAAAGCTTATAATGTCTTGTGAGCCTCACTTGTGCTTTTGCATTGATACTGTATCAGTTTAGTAAACATATCCATGTTGTTAACGACAAGATAAACAGAATTTATAAGGATGCCTCATATTGGAAGCTTATTAAAGGCACAGGATTTAAAGAAAAATTGTTTTGTTTGTGATGTTTTGCTTATACTGCTAAATTCTTCTCATTTGAGGTCATGAAAGTAATGGTATTGCTCCAGATCTTCCAGTAGTAGTATTCCCATCTGATGCTGTAGCCAGAAAAGGCACTAAACATCCTGCCTTTCATTAGAGCAGAGTTCTCTAGAGTTCTTGAGAGGGAATTCTTACTACATTTGTACAGCATTATGCTAAATGTACTTTGAAATGAAAAGCAGGTATTCCCAAGTTTACTGCTCAAGTACTGTACTTGCAGAGAAAATCTGTTTTTTTCCTAACTCTTCTGGCACTTGAGGATAGCTATGAAGTTAAAAAAAATCTCTCCACTAGGACAACAACAGGAGGTTAAAGAAAAGCACAACAATAAATGACACACAATGACACCCAACCTCCCTGACATGTATTGCCCATAATCACTTCCACTCCCTCTGCTCCCACTGTATTCATACTTTTCTCCCCTCTCAAATAAAGTTCTTTCCAGACAGGGTGAGCTAAGCTTGCCCATAACTTTTCTTTCAGATTTTAAAAGTATGAATTTCTTTCAGTTTAAATAAATGAGAAAAAAAAATTAGTAATGAGAAAGCAAATAGCTTGCATGTACTTAGGTTTGCTAGGAAGTGAATAATAGTGTTCTTAATGGAGGAGGGAACATGAAGAAGATGGAAGAGACTGCAGAGTATACATGGCTGTTGCAGAGTCCTTTTTGCAGTGCATCGTGGAAGGTTTCTGGCTCCAGTTCTGAACATGGTCTGTCTGAGTTTCAGAGTTGAGCTTCCTTACTTAAAGCTCTGCACTGGAGAGAAATGATATGCTGGCAAGTACAAACTTAGACCAAGGCACACCAGGAAGGGAAGCCTGAGCCTACTTAAGTGCAATGCACAGCATTGATTCCTATAGGAAGGATTGATTAATCATAAGCATTAAAAAAACTAAAAACAGCTGAGCTTGTTTAAAAGGCAAACTAGTGAAAGCAAAACTGAGTCAGGATGTAATACAAGGCCCATAAATGTAACTGTATGATATATGGATGCACCAGATTTTTAATTAAAGGAAAAATTTTATCCTAAAGAAAGCACCTGGGGGAACAGAAGGAAATTGAAAGAACAGACACTTTACTGTCACCTGTCTTTATATTTCTATTACTCATCCTTGCTGCCACACTTCAAACTGCATTTGGAGTGGGCTGCTTGTGCTCACAAGTCCAGCTGCTCCAGGTGTGGATATTTACAAATAAAATGAGATACCCAGGATGGTTGCTCGTAAAGAAAAGTAATCTGCAGAAGTTTTTAAGACTGGGCACCTGTAATCCAGGAGCCAAATGTGCAGAAAGAAACAGTGCCTTGGCCCTGCTGGGTTTCTTGTTGGTTTTGAGTGACTGGACTGCGATGAAATCTGAAATATTGCTGAATGCAAAATCAGTTTGCTATAAAATATGATTTTTTAACAGATAATTGAGGAAGCCAGTTTTCATTAATTTTGGGTTTTTTAATTTTTGTCGTGGTTTTCGTATTACATGATGTAGCAACTAAATTCTTGGGTATGGAGCACCTTTCTGTGCTGTGCAGCAGTAGCTGCATTTTAATAGAATTTTTCCAGCTAACCTTTATTTTAAAGACTTCAGTAAGTCAGATATTTTTTGGTAAGAATTTTTGGTTTGACATTAACTTTAAAACTTGTGTACACAGGAAAAGCCACATTAATAATACTCTTAAGAGTTGGAGTGCAGCAGATGAAGTATTTTATTTGCTTTGTCCACAGATTCACTTCCCATCATTGTGAAGTACTTGCCTAATTTCCTCTGAATTCTTCATTCGATGGAGCCTGTCATTTGACTCTAGATTTTACTGCGTTCTGTCACTTGAAAAAAAAAAACCAAAAACACAACAACAACAACAACAACAACAAAACAAAACCAAACCCAAAAAACCACAACAAAAGTCCCTCCTGTGATTTGAGCTACAAACCCCCATGTTTTTTGGGGACAAATGCATAATTTTCTAGAAGTGCCTTCTATTTCTGATCTTTGTTTTTATTTTCTTTATTATTTAAGAAGTTTCAGTAACAACAAGGCGAGTAAGTTACCAGAGCAACTTAGTGTTCTCCTGCAAGAAGTCTTGCAAAACATATAGTGTTTTGTTTTGGCTTTTTTTTTTTTTTCTTCTCCTTCCCCCCAAGTGTAATGCCTGTTTGCCAGATGGTCAGGACTTCATGAGAACCAGTCAGAGTGTTTGAAGGGCTTGGTGTGAAGTGGCACAAATGCTGGCACCCTTTGGTGTGTACGTGGTGAATGCCAAAAGCCCACTGCAGGTGTGGACAGTTTGGGCAGTGGTGTTGGCAGGAGGGGGAACCCCGGGTGGTTGGAGGACACTTTGTCTTAAGGATCACTGAAATAACTGGGTATGTGTGATTGTGGAGTAAACTTCCTTAACCCACAGGAGTCTGCCTTCCCCTCTGCACTTCTTGCCTTCCAGTAATGATGTGTAAGGAGCTGGTCCTGGCTGTGGATTCATACAAGCCTCAACAGTGTATTTTGTTGGAAATGACTCCTGTTGTTCTCTAATAAACAGCAGGGATATGTACTGTGTGGAAATGTCTGCTCAGCAGCACTGTAGTATTTGGGCAGTATATTTGTGAGTGTACTAAATACCATTGTGGCCTTGGTTTCCTGTTTTATGGTGGCTGTCACATGGGGTTTTTCCCCCAGAGTTAGGCAGTATGCATCCGTGATTTCTGCTACAATATCTTTTCTTTGGTCTATATGGTTGTAAACTTTGCTTGGCGAAGGACTTGAAAAACCTACATAACTTAGACTTCCCACCCCAGGAGGAAAGGGAAAGAAACTGGGAGGGATCATGTTACCCTTTGCCAGCCTGTAGTGAACTTGTCCACTGAGCCTCCTGTATGTTCAGTGACAGTCCTTGGCAAAAGGGAGAGGCCTCCATGCCTTATTGGTTTTGTTTTCCTGCGGTGCTGGTTCTGGTGAGAGGAATGGCAGATGCCATCCAGCAGGCTGAGGGCTGTTGCTACTGTTGGCCAATGTGCCCATCTGTTGAATCTGAGGCTACTTCATAGCTGCTGAAGCCAACATGAGCCAGTGCTACTGCTGGCGTTGCTTTCCCCACCTGTTTTCCCTGCTGTGCTGCAGAGGCAGCATTTGGGAGCTGCTTACTTGCAGAGCAAGCCAAGTGAGGAGAGAAGAAATAGCAAAAAGAAAGAGCCAGGCTGTACTGAGGGATGTGGGAGAGAGCTTGGGGAGGCCTGGGGATATGAGCTTGCTTAATATTGCCGGGGCCACAGGGTAAGTCCCACTGGCTGTGGGTGCATGGAGAGCCGTGTTTCCAGTGGAATCTCTGGGTTGTGATTTGAGCCTGGCTGATGCCATGCTGTCCTGATGGGAATATACTTCCTAGTCTGGCCTGTCAGGCACCTCTGCCTCCCCTCCATCCCCTCTGGCTTGGGGCAGCTCTGCTCCTCTCCCCCATCCCTACAGTCATCCTTGCTGCAGAAGGTCAGACTTCTGTAGGTGATGGGGCATGAAGAGATTGCCCCAAGTATATCAGCATTAGCATTTTGTTTTCAAGATTGAACAGGTAAGTACTGCATTCTTAACTGTGCCTTGGTTCTCCCTTCTGCTTTCCAAAAGCAACAGGAAAAAAATCTGTATCGCAAATTAAAAAATATTTTTAGTCTAGATTTTATTTTTTTGAAAGCAACACATTTTCCAGTATTAATTTAACTGCAGTGATCAAAACAAACAAGAACAGAATAAGCAACAAAAATGCATATAAAGAAAACTGAACAGATGGGTGGCTCAGATCTTGGCGGTGATGTTTTTGCAAAGGCAGGCAGTACTGTTTGTGCTGGGGAAGAAATCATGTATGACCTCTAGTTGCTTCTGTCCTGCATATTGTAGCTGACCAAAACTTCTGGTACTAATATTACACTGAACTGCCTTAATTTATCCCTTGTTTCCTTTAAGTCATGTGCAATATATCTGAAAGTTTTCTTTTAGCTGTTTTGTCATAAAAACTGAATCTGCTCTCGTGTGTGGTGAAGGAGGGAGTCATATAAATGAATGAGCTGGCTGTTATATAGATCTCTTATGTGTTATGACACTCGTTCACTATTTATGTATCTGTGCCAACAGCCCTGTATCACAGCATAGTACCTGCTTTATAGCAAATAGACAATTTTCCTCTTTACTCATCCTGTGGGGTAGGAATTAAATGTTTATCTGAACTTAATTTATTTACTTTGCTTCCTGGGTGCCTCATGTGCACTTTTAGTTGAAAAGTTTTCAAATGTTTGTCAACACTGACCCATTGTACAACCAGTGCATGTAACAATTTCACTAGACTGAAACATGATGCTCTATGCTAAGTTAAAATGTTCTCTGAGAGTGAGCAAGGAAAAACAATGCAGATGTGCTACACACATCTTGGCAGAAGACGGCATTTTTTAGTGTATCTACCATCACAACTCAAGCTTGGCAATACATTTCTGTAGCATATGTATATGGATTTTCAAGCAAACTGTAAACAGAGTTTAATGTTGCTTTCAGCACAGACCAAATCTCTCTGGAGTTGGGGACGCTTTCTCCTGACTTCAGTGCCATTTGAGCCAGAACGATTATGTGGTTGCACGTTTGTCTTGGCCTTCCAGTGTAGTCTCTTTTGGATTTAGTCTGTAATCGAAAGAGAATGTCAGAAACACAAGTCTCAAGTAACCTTTCTCTATTGTCTGTAAAACTGAAACAAGAGAGGCTTCTGTAGGAGAAGTAGTCTAAAGCTTAAATACAAGGTAATTGCAGAGAACTCTGTGCTGATCATTATGCTGTTTCTGGGCTGCAGTGTGAAAATTTGAACTGCAGGATGTAGTCCAAAGACAAACTATTTTTTCCAGCGTTTTTCTGAAATGATGATGAGTTTTTCTTTTAAAGGATGGAGATCTTTTAGTAATGACAAATTTTGGATTTTCCCCTGCCCTTTTTTTTGTTGCCTCTTTTTCCTGTAACCTTTCAGTGCTGCTCTTAGAGCGGCTTCTGCACATCTTTAAAAGATGCATGAACATCACGCACTGAACCACATCGTGTGCCCTCCCTCCTGCTTGCCTCAGCTAACCCATGTCTCATCCATATAATTTAGACTCTTAAGGCTTCTTGGAGTGGGACAAAGCCCCAGAATTCTCTGAATAGATTTGTGTAATTTTTCCAAAAATTGTTTTGCTGCTGGTTAGAGTATACTGATGTTTATTTCTGGTCTGAACCCCCCATTTTTTTTTTTTTTTTTTGCTTCTGTGGCAGCCAGAACAACAAAGCAGAAAGCAGAAGGAGGCAAAGGGGAAGAGCTCTTCTCCCATGCAAGGCATGCAATATAATAGGCATGAAAGCTGCACTTCACCCCCATCAGGGAAGTGGAAAGTGCCTCTCATTTCGCTGAACTTACACTAAAATAGGCTGTGGAATATGCCTGTTCCAGAATTAAAAGTATTTAATTTAGCATTGACAGCATACTGGCACCTACCTACAGGGAACATCGCTGCCCACAGCCTTCTCTGGAAATAATGAAATGAGCTGTAGGAAATTCAGTTAGGTCCATCAGTATAATGTCAACTAGATAACAATGAGCTGTCAGTTTTCTGAGGCAGATGGTCCATGTTTGGCAAAGCAAGACTCTGGTTCCTGCTGAAATCTCTGGCTGCTGTGGTCATGTCAGGAATAAGCTGAGATGGAGGAGGAGATGTCACTGAGCTTCTTCTCTGTCCCTGCCCCATCCACGTGCAGGTTCTGCTGCCAGCAGCTCCGGAGCTGAGCTGGGCGTGCTCCGCACACCCCACCTTCCTCAGCGGCCGGCTAGCATTTTCAAGAAGTACCTCAGTAACCCTCACCTCTTTTTGGTGCACATAAAAAAGGTGAGCTCAAAGTAAAGCTTGGCCTCTATATGTCTAATAATTGAGGTCTGAAAAGCCTAAAGGAAGGATAACCTTTTTTTTTCTCCCCCTCCCCTTTGAAAGATTATGGTGATGTGAATCAAAATACAGACACCTTTTCAGTTGTGACTGAGGTCCACAGGTTGTATCCTGAATATCTCTGTACAGAGTAATCTATGCAAATGTAATTCTTTATGGAACTATTTCGGATGGCTGTCATTGGTATACTGATCTTGATTGTTTCATTGTAGCGTTTGTCTACCACGCACATGTGCATATGAAGGCTTAAGGGCAATTTATATTTGTTTGGTGTTTGGAAGAGCAGCTGTTTTGAAAACATGCCTTTTTTTTCCTGTGAACCTTGGAAAGAGGCATGTAGCTTATCAAAGGCCATGTGCTGAACTAAAAATTTCAAGAAATTCTTTTTTTTTTAATTTAAAAAAAATCAGTTATCCAAGAAAGACTGATGTAAAATCCTAAGTATAAGAAATTGGTGTATGAGGTTATAAATTACCACTTTAAAACATCAATGTACTGAATTCAAATTGATTTGTTTAATTTAGAAGATGCAGCTTGTTCTGAATTAACAGAATAAACATGTCTGCTTTTACTCTTACAGACCAATGCAGAGAACAGCTTGAATATATTTATTGTATTGTGCAATGAGATTGTACTTTTAATAGGAAACATGAAAAACTCCAGAGTTCGAGAATGTGTACTTTTCCCTCCTGTCTGTATTTTAGGAAATTGTTTGGCTATCACATTATTATACATGACCTCATTGGATCTAGATAGTCTAAATAGAATGTTTTATATGAGCTTGAGAGGTCTAAAAGTTTTGAAAGTTTTGAGTCCAAGGCAGTTTAAATTATTTTCCTACTCCCCCCAAGCTAAACGAATTTTGAAACATCCATGGCTTCAAATAATGGAACTAAGTAGGGAACTAATTTTGTGTTGTGTGAAAATAAGTAAGCTTTTTTGTTTTGTTTTTGTCTGTTTATTTTTGGCATTGTAATGAAAGGGACAGCTTTTGTGAAAAATGCTTCCTAAAATGCCAGTGAGGGCTGTTTCTGAGAGAGAGTCTGGCTGGGGCAGGGATGCTCAGCTGGGAGTAGGGAGGTCTGGCAGTGAATCCATACCTATGCAGAGGTCTTCACAAACCTGCAGCTTTTTCAACTGAGATATCAGGTGTCTTAACCACTGACACTGTCTCTTCTTCCAGACACTGTCACTTCTCTTTCAGACACAAGTCTCTTCTAGAAAATGTTCATATCAAACCAAAGCTTTGCCTAAACTGACAGTTTTACTCTAAGTTTCATTTTCACAAAGCCTGCGTTTAAGAAATCTTACTCCTAAGGGTGAGGATAATTCCTGGGATCTAAGCTGGCTAAGATATTTCTCTTTTTTCAAATGGCAAAATTTTGCTTTATTGCTAATTTTTGTGTTATACTTTGTCTTTCTAGATGGAAGGGAACTGCATTCCTAGTGTAAGAATCTGCAGCCTGTGTAGAAGAACAGAGTGCAATGAAATCAGCCTTTTACAAAGTCAGAAGAGTAGAAGGTGTATGAGTCATCCAGCAAAATAAAATGTTATTTTATTGTTGGATGCAAACCTCCTGATGATATCCAGGCATGTGAACTTGGAACAGAAGTTTGGCCTGGCTGAGGGTGTTGCTGTGAGTCAGTGGCTGATTCACAACAGCTGGGAGAGTGTAATCCCTCCCTGTGTGCGCTGTGCCTGTGTCCCCCCCACCTAAGTGGTAGTCGTGTCATCTCTTACATCTACGTGTATAAACATCCTGGTTTTTAAACTGAGGACTAAATGAACAGGTTTCTTGCCTCTCCCTTTTTTTTCATCACTGATACATAAAAATCCAGCAAATCTTTGATTCCCCACCCCGCTTCAGTTTTAAAGGCTGTGAATTGGAAACGCTGCCGACGTGGAGGACAGCAAAGGCCCCGGCCAGCTTTATCCGTAGCTTGCAGCCCGTAGATCTCACTCTGTGTCTTAAGCAGTGAGAGTTCATGACCCCTCTGTATCTATCTTAACAGCTCACTATATATAGACCAGGATCTTCCCTGGGAGTGCTGGGACAGCCGTGGAGCAGCTCAGTGCCCAGGTGATGATGTAGGTGCTGTGTGTAAACAGTTTGTGTGTGCAGATGTTTGTCCCGCATGTGCTGGACTTTTGGTCTCTACGTGGCTCAGAGTTACTTGTCTCGAGGAAAAATCCTGTAAAAGCTGCTGTTAGACTTTCTGCCAAGCTGAGGAATTCTCCACTAGAAAGCAAGGCACCCTGTTCCTGGAAAACGAAAATGCGTTTCAGGCTCTCAAAAATTATTTTCTTTAATATTTTCAGTTGTGTAAGCATGAAGAGTTATTCTTCTGTATCAAAAATAGAGCACATAGAGCATGACAGAAATCTGAGAATTCATATACAGAAGTCTTCTGTGGTAGGTTTCTTCTTCAGGAACAATACTTTTGGCTTTAAGAACTGGAGACTGGGTTTCATATACAAGAGTGGGCGTGTATATGTGTGTGTATATATATGCTTATATATACACAAGATTGTTACGTGGATCCTTGCGAGTGTCTGTCAGTCTAGACATCTCACTATTTAAAAATGTATGAGGTACTTTTTAAAAATATAGTTTTCTTTCACTTATTGGAACTTTTAGCAACAGTGCTGTTGCTATTACCATAGAAAAGAAGAGACAAAACAAAGGCCTGTTGGTTGCTAGGGGAAAACTTGAGAAGTTAAATTAATTTATTTGAAGGTTTTTTTTTTTTTGTTTTTTTTTTTTTTTTTTTTTTTTTTTTTTTTTTTTTTTTTTTTTTTTTTTTTTTTTTTTTTTTTTTTTTTTTTTTT
>VXAU01005850.1:93765-162110 GCA_013399695.1 Formicarius rufipectus
AGTCAGAAAGGTGCCACATTTCAAACTCTTTCTGTTTATCGAGGGTTTTTTTGTTTGTTTGTTTTTGTTTTGTTTTTTGCTCTACTGTGTTATAGAACAGCAAGCAGATTTTTTTCCCTGGTGCAGTTTAGGACACTATCTCCATCAACAACTTTGGTTATACATTGATCATTCAAAGCTAGCAAGAGATGCCAGCACCTTCTGTCTGCATTTGCTGGGGAACCCATTGGAGAGATCCCAGGTGAAACTTATAAACAGGTTTTCTGGGGGAAAAAAAAAATTTAAAAAATTAGGTAGTTTCTAAGAACCCTTTTTTTTTTTTTTACACCTTATTAGACAGGGTTTGCTGCTTGTTCTTATTAGTCTCAAGTTTGCTGTATGTGTTTTACAGCAGTTAATTATAGTAAAGTTGCAGTACTTTAAAAATACTACTTTTCTGTGAACAGATGAGCTGCACCTAAATGAACGATAATTTTTCTGATTAATTTTGTTTTTTTAATCAATGCTGTGAAAAACTTTTTTGCTGTTACTTATGAATAATTCTTATGTTCTGTATATGTATCTGAGTGTACATACAATATAATTACGCTGTTACATTGAAAACATTTTTTAATAAAGTCAGTTTCTGAAAGTACAGAAATAACAAGAAACTGGAGGTTTCAAACTCAGGTTTGACTAAGTAGAGGATACTCTAATTTGTCTAGCAGAAGAGAAGAAAGATAATTGCTGGAGTTTTACAGGGCTTGAAGGTATAATTCCAGGTGGAATATGGTGGCACATGTATTTCCATCATTGTCCTTGTGCGTGCAATTGCAGTAATTTCTCTGTATCTTCTGCCAAAGTTTACTTTTTTACAGGGATGGGAATTTCTAATTTAGACCACAGTATAACACCAAAACTTCAATCTTGTACCAGAACCTCTGGAGATGAAAACTGTGGTACCCTGAGTTTGAAAAATTAATCAGTTTTTACAGTTTCCTATACGATATGCTCACAACTCAGCTGACAAGACTTGAAGCTTCGCCTCTTGTTCAGAACAGGGCTTGGCATTGCTTCACTGATTTTAATGGTTCCTTTTTGTGGCTTTCTTTTCTGGTCAAGAAGACTAGCTGGTTTTGCTTCTCTCTTAATAAAATCTTCTGCTTTAATTTTGACGAGTGCAGACATGCTGTGAGAGATTTAAGCGATTTTGAAAGACGCGTAATGGGGTAGAGTGCAGTGTAGTGCTGTTAGCTGCTCCCTGTCTCTGGAGGTGACAAGGGAGAAGATAACTAAGGAAGGAAGAGAGGTTTTTAGTGCAGATCCCCATCTTCCTGCATTAGTGGATTCCTCTTCAAGGCTTAACTCAGGCTTTGCTTTTGTTTACGGGCATGAAGGCAGTTGGTCTGTGAGGGGATTGCAGTGTCTCCTTGGAAGGGGCACTGCTGTGGCAAACGGAAGGGGCACACTCTTAAGTTTTTTCCAATAGCTGTCGCTATGTTTGCTTTGGCATCTTGGAATGTTAAATCTGTTTTTTACTGCTGGCCAGGCATGGAAGTGATAGTGAGTCATAAGGAGATGTAGACAATAGAGGAAGAGAGTGGGTTTTGAGTAGCCAGAGGAAGAGCAGAGGTTATGGTGGAGCTGCAGTTGGCACGTGACTTTTGTATTTATATCCAATTCTGAAGTGAGATTGAGGGATGAGTTTGAAAATGAGGAGAGTCCTCTTTAAGTAATGAGTAAGGAGAGGAGAGGGCTCAGGGCAATGAGTTTTCATGTGTTAGTCTTCCTATTATGAGCTCTTGACTACTGATGAGTGTAGCAGTTTTGATGCTGGTGTTTTGCTGCTTTTTGTTTGTGTTTTTGTTTTGCTTTGTCTTTTTTTTTCTTTGTTAAACTGGGACTAACCTCAAGCTCACCAGACCTGTTCTTACTTACTGTTTTGAAAAAGAGGATTATTGCAGATTTATGAGTAGGAACTGCTACTGATGGTCTCTGAACAAAACATGAATGTAAGTTAAAACATAAATGTAAGCAGGAAAGGTTAAATGTGGACTTGGTAGCAGTTATGGTTAGTTGTGCCTTTATTTTCCTGGTAAGTTCTGCAGCCAGCTGTGATGCTAATTGCTTTTCATCTTAAACATGGTAATACCCTGAAGCAGGGTCAGCAGGAGTACAGCCATGGTAGACCTAAAGTTACCTTAGGGTTAATCGAAAAAAAGAAAAAAAAAAAAAAAGAAAAGGAAGGAGTTAAAAAAAAACCACCACCAAAAAGTATTTATCTTTAGAAGTAATGAAAACGTTTGAAAACAATCCTTGGGACTGCTGGCTTCAGAAGTTTAGTTTCAAGGTGCTTCCTTTCCTTCACACTAATGTGAAGTGCTGCATTGCAGTTCCTGCCCTGGGTTAGCAGCAATCAGAACCTTAATTTCAAAGAGAATGGTAGATCTGTTTTATTTAACCTTATAAAATAAGCATGATTACAGTAGTTGAATTTATATAGTGATTCCTCTCAAAGCTTCAGAGAAGTGCTGGGCAAATTCAGAAATGACTGACTACATACTTATATCTAGTGTCACTAGAAGGTACTGAAAATAGAGTTCTTCAAAAAGATTGGGCAGTTTGGAGAAGTCATTGCTAAATATTGTTGCTACAAATTGTTCCCTGGAGATGAAAAGAAGGCCTGTTTTTCTTAAAGTATCTTTAAAAGTATTTAAGAGATAAATTAACAGATAGCATGATGATTTCTACACTGCTTTTGCAGATGCTTACTGGAAACCAATTTTCCTTGGTGGATTTGACCTGTAGACACCTGCTTGTATGTGCACAGGAGTGTGTTAAACACAGATACTGTTCTGTAGGTGTCTGATCCTTACGGGTGAGATGGTGGAGTGCTGGTGTGCAGAGGTCATCTGGCCTCATGGCAGCCCATTCAGACAAGGCAGAAAGCTTTTTGCATAAGCTACAATGTGCACATAGGAGTGGGGAACAAAGAAAGGGAATATAGTTATAGTCCTGGGTACAGTTTTATAGGGCACAGTGGAAACTCCTGAACCTTTCAGTCCCCTGTTCACTATTAGCAGGATTTTTCTACAACACAAATCAGTAGAAGTACTCTCTGTATCTATGCTTGGTCCTAGGACCTTGTGTTGGTCTGTAGGTGTTTTTTCAGCATGTGTTAGTCTGTCACTTTATTTGTGCCTTTGGCCATCTTGATCCAGCAGCCGTGGGTAACACGTTGCTGCTACTATAAACCAGACAGGGAATTACTGTGAGGCTGCTGCTTGTGTGTCCTGCAGTGCAGAGAGTGTAGGCAATCTCTTCCCGTATCTGCCCTATTTACAGCAACTGCAGAGGAGGCAGGGAGATCTCACAGGTGCCCCTGTGCTCAGCTGGCTGGGTGGCAGAGAAGAGAAAGGCATCTGGGATGCTAAAACTCTAAATCCTATCAAAAATGTGAGATACCATAGCTGACCTAAATAAATATAAGCTTTTTAGTGATCTACATAACTTGTGCATTCCTTCCACATGGTTCACCAAAGCTGTTTATATTGCAAAGTCCTTAACTTTGAAGCTCTCAGAGGAATAATACAGCCATCAGGACACAGAGTAGTATTTCATATTTTTTTCTTACCTCCATAGTTACAGTGTGTCAGAAATGTGAGGCACTATGTAATAATGTTTTTGCAACTCTCTGTGTATATTAATCATTGTTTAGAGTTCACATACTACTCGATTAATTGACTCTGCCCACTTGGGAGCATATATCAGGACTGGTGGTTTCCATCTTGTTCTTAATGGCCCCCAAATGAAAATCTGATTTCAAGTGCATTTCTCAAATAAATTAAGCTCTTTATCTCATGTTGAATATCACTTGGGTAGACAGCTGTATCCCATGAAACATTTTACTGGACTCACTTTTTGTTTAATCAGCATTAATCAGTGATACACATGTCAGTCTACAACATATATGTCTGTATGTACAGACATATATATGTAATTGGTTATTCCAGTAAAATCCATTATTATGGTCTGAATCTAGTACTGTATTTGGAGAACTATTGTGGTGACTGAAAAACCCCAATGAACTGTTTAAATCCAAGCAATGCTGTAATGATGGGTAAAATGAGGTAAAAAGCTCTTGAAAGAAACAGAAAGCACTTCTTTCATCAAATTCACTTGTTGTTCAATTGTCAAGCTGCAATCCAAAGATGTTCCTGCATTTCTTCAGCATTGTTGTCCAAATTCTAAATCCCTGAATATAAGATTGTACACCATTATACCCAGTACATTTCACTACATATTCATGAGCTATGGATTTGATTACTGTAATTCGTATCTGTCATCTGGAGTTAGTACTATTAATTACAAATTGCAATCAAGAAACTATTTTCTTGCATTATTTGCTGTATTTAAATGCAGATAATGAAGTAATGTCTGAAGTAAGCAAAATGATCTGAAAAGGGCACATTTATCTTACCTTATGTGTGGACTTGTCACAGTTGGAATTTGTGGCAGTGCTTTGATAGATGTGTAGGATTTTCTTATACTGAAATAAATTCCATGTCAAAGTTTTATTTTGCAGTTTGGGCAGGACAGTGTTATTCACTGCTCACAGCATGGACATGACACTTTACAGATATGATGTCAATCCACTCAATTTGTTTTTCTCAAATATGTAATTTTTTCCCTTTAGCAAACCAAACATAATTGTTCACAGCATAAACAATCAGTCAGGGTGAAAGTGTGTTAATCTTTCATAGCCAAATGTAAGGCTTTATTCTTCATTTATTAATTCTCAAATTTGATTGCCACATGCATTCTAATGGCAGCACGAAATTACTCTTCCTTTCTTGTGGGTGCCTGGCTTGATGGTAGTAGCAGAGTCCAGGTGTCGGATGGGTGCTCAGGAGCCTGAACCTGCCCTTTGGTGGTGGCACCTCCTAGTGGTTAGAGAGCTGTGTGCTGTGAAGAAATGTCATAAAGTCATTAGTTTAGACAATGAGCAGTGTTTTCAGTGCAATATTTTTGAAATAAGCTGCCAGCAGACATGTGAAACACAGTCAGAACCCCAGGACCTGGGGGTGTTGATCAACAACCAGCTAAACATGAGCTGGCAGAGTGCTCAGGTGATCAAGAAGACAAACGGCATCTTGATCTGCCCCAGCAATAATGTGGCCAGCAGGACCAGGGCAATGATCATATCTCTGTACTTGGCACTGGTGTGGCTGCACCTCAAATCCAGGACTCAGTTTTGGACCCCTCACTACAAGAAAGATATTGAGGTGCTGGAGTGTGTCCAGAGAAAGGGAAAGGAGCTGGTGAGGGTCTGGAGCACAGGTCTTATGAAGAGTGGCTGAGAGAGATGGTGGTGTTTAGCCTGGAACAAAGAAGGCTCAGAGGAGATGTTATTGCTCTCTACAACTACCTGAGAGTGTAGCCAGGTGGGGTTGGTCTCTTCTGCCAAGTAACAAGTGATGGGATGAGAAGGAATGGCCTCAAGTTGTGCCAGAGGGGATTTAGATTGAATCTTAGGAAAAGTTTCTTCACCAAAAGGGTTATCAGGCATGGCACCAGACTGCCCAGAGGAGTGTTTGAGTCACCATCCCTGGAGGTATTTAAAAGGCATGTAGATGTTTCACTTAGGGGCATGTTTTTGTGGTGAATTTGGCAATGTTGGGTTAATTTAACCATTGGATTTGATGATCTGAAAAGACTTCCAGCCAAAGCAGTTCTATGATTCTATGCCTAGTCCTGCACTAGGTAAGGAGGAGCCCCAAGCAGTGCTACAGGCTGGGGCTGGAGCAGAAACCAGACCTGCACCCTCCCAGCAGGCAGTGTCCTGTGCTGGGCCAGCAGGGCATGTCCAGGAGATGAAGGAAGGCATCACCCCCCTCTGCTCAACATGGTCCGTGTCTAAATCTGGGATGTCTTGAGGTCCCTTCCAATCTGAATTATTCCTTGACATTAAGTTTTTGAGGCAAATAGAGATGCTATGCTATTTAATAGGTAATGAAAATGACAGCACATAATAAAGTTTATTTAAATTAATTAGTGATGTTCTTTCTCATGGATTGGTATAGATTGCTACTTGGTAAAGTGGATGAATTAAAAGAATAAATAAAAACTTCCAGGCTTTCATGATTCACTGGTGTAATGCATTAATAGGCAGAACTTGCATATCCTTGTAGGGTAGGAAGACAGGAAGTTGAGCTCTAGAGTAGATCTCAGACTACTTTCCTTACAGATTTAGGAAATCACCATTCCTTTTCAGAAGAGCAAGAGATTCATACGTATATTAGAAAGTTTACACGAACTGTGTAATGGCCAACGACTGAGGTAAATTTAGCATTTTTGATAACAACCATTGGCCATTGAAAACAAGATCCACTAGTTCCTTTATGCTTTTTGTTGTACTCCAGTAGTAATTCAGTACAACTCAATACGTAGTAGTGTTGCAGTGGTTTACTGACCGTATTACATCAATTTAATGGATTTTAGGGGACATTTAATTGCTGAAGTAGACAACTACTTGGCTCATTTTTTTGGCTATCAGACTTCTATTCTGAGGACTGACACTGATAATGTAACATCAGTTTTTAAATAAGTCACTGTTAGTGTAGAAACTGGACATGGAGGATGCATGCAAAACCTAATGTTACTTTTTTCACTTCATAAACACTCTTTCCAACATTTCAGTATCTCAGGAAGAGTGGTATTTGCCATATGTTCAGATTTTGCCTTGAATGGATTTCTGGTAAGCTGAAGCCCTTTTAGCAAGGCTGGGAAAGCATTACTGAGTTAAAAATGGAACAAGAGGCTTGAGTGATCAAACTTGAGTGTTTTTCCCTTTTTCATAACTGGTTCATATCAGATCAGTATATACCCCTTGGTTGAAGACATTGTATATTCTCTGCTATGTTTGAAAAAATTAAATCCTTGACCAATCCCTCTTACAACGGCATGATTTGTAACCTTCCTGGGTGTGTATTCCTCTTTCTCAGTAATACAAAATTGCAAGAAATTAGCTTCAGTGTAGTACCTCCTCAGAACAAAGAGCAGTTTTACAGGTTAAGAATCTAAAAAATGAAAGGGATAAGGCTTATTGTCTGCTGTCCAGTGTTCAGCTATTTTCTGTTGTTGACTGTAACCCTGTTTGTCTTCACTTCATGGGATACAGGGCAAGCTGGAGTGAATGTGCTCTAAAATTGGTGTGAGAGGAGTGATTGCAGGTGGAGTGAGGTCAGAAATGGAAAAGATAACTGTCCATTCAACTCATCACCTGGTAACTTAAGAGTTGCTATAGGTATCAGTTGCATTCTGAGACTGTGCTGTTTTCATTAAAGTATTTTTCCAGCTTGTGTCCTTGCTGAGACAGTGAATACATTTAATTTGTACCATTAGTGCCAGCTGTCTGTGATGCAGCATCAATACATTTTAGAGAACACAGTCGTGTTTGAAGCTGATTCTCCCCTTGCTGTTCCTGTGTGTTATGCAACAGGTCTTTGGGCCTGGAATTTGAGGAGACAGATGATGGGAAGGAGATGCAATTCAAACCCAGGGACTTGTTCTTGCTGGCTTGTCAGGCTGTGGAATGTAACTGGAATCCAGCTGATGCTGTGAGCGTTCATGACTTTCCTTTGGCACCTGACTGCTTGTTTTGACAGTTCGCTCCTGCAGCACAGAGCTAGATGGGGAAGTGAATGAATTCATTGGCAAATTTTCAGATGTATTAGTTTTTTATTAACCATCATTTTCCTTTCAGACTGTTAACATGCCCAAATGCCGTATGCTGCTGAACAAACAAGTCTGGGTACATACAGCAACCTGGTGACTTAGTCGGGTTTGATCTGTGTGTACTCTCTCCATAAAGGCTTTAGCTGTTCTCAGAAAACTCAATACAGTGAAGATAGCCACATACATGGCCTGTAAGCTTGAAGTCCAAATGGTTTTGATCAGAAACTAATAACATATGTTTACTTTCCCTTTATCTCCTCATTTATAAATGAGATGTTATATCGACATGCTTAGATAAACTTCCGCTCTTTCCTTAGTCCTGATTGTGAGTCGGTTTTTCTTTGAGAGTTACACTGAAATACCTGTGCACAACTGTCTAATTGATACTGTTCTTTAAAAATCATTGAAGGATCCATGTACTGAGAAAGATCTTAGAGCAAAAAGCTATAAATTTTGTCTAATTTAAATAGTTTTGGTTCTAGAAACATGATCTTTGATAGGCACAGAGAGCTTCTGTGAGCTCAGCTTGGTAAAGCCAATCCATTTCCCTGGAGACTGCTGTGTGGTAAGAAATACACTTGCTATTTGGACTGGAACAGATTGGAAAATAGAGGAGTGTGTGGGAAAAAATACTTGGCTTACTTGATTTCCAGATGTGTAGCAAATTGTAGTGGCAACTGCAGTTAGTCTGCACCCTGCTGAAGGCTGTAGTTGGGAAACTCAAGTTCTTATGGTCAAAGATAAGAAGTGCAAAGACCTGGGGAGAGCTTGGTGTCCTCCCTTAGTAGTGCTCTCTGCATGAGCTTCAAACCAAACCCAAGAAATTACACACGTACACATCCCCCTCTCTGCCATCACACCTCCAACTATGTAATTGTTTTTTCTGATGCTTCAGGACATCCTCCTGGTGGCAGGTGAGATTAAATAGCAGTAGTGGGCACAATTTGTAAACACTACGTGTTGTACCACAGGCTTTTAGGAGTCCAATTTTTTGCTTTCTGTTAAAGAGATGGCTGCTTCTAAGAAGTTTTGGTGCTCTCTTCTTGTATGGCAGGGACAAAGTATTTAAAAGAATAATTTTATTTATTGTAACTTTTTATGTTAAATATTTCAGTACATTTTTGGAAAGCGTATGTTTGCAAAAAACAAGACATCTATTTAGATGTAAAGGAATAAGAAATCTTCTTATGCCATTAATAAGAACACATTGCAGTTTCCATTCTGATTTCTAGATATTGTTTTCAGCATATGGTTCTTGTTTCCATTATGTGGGAACATAAAATTGTTAGCTACAGAACAGTGAATGATACTACTTAAACTAACGCTTTTCTCAGTTTTTCCTTTGTGCTTTTTCGAAGTCCTGTTTTATGGAATAAACAATATGAATGGCTACATTCTTACTGCCTTTATAATGTGCTCTTGCTTCCATTCTGAGTGCTGGTGTTCACTTAGCAAATATTTATCTCCCATTACTGAGTACTTTGGAGCAGAAAATGTGATGTTCATGAGTTGAAATTATGAGTACCTTTATAATGATAGTCAAGTGGAATAGTTAAATGGGTGTAGACAGGAAACAGGAGATCTGACTTGCTTAGACTTGCACTGTGATGCAATATTTAAATGAAGATATTATAAATCAGGTTTAGCATTACTTCTATCCTTGTATTCAATGAAGTGAACTTGCTGGTTCTTCTGCATAAACTAGTGACAAAGGCATCTGTACAGCTTTTTCAAAATAATTGCATACTGCTAACTTACACATTGCTGAAGCAGTGCAGCTAATGAGTTTTCAATCAATGCTAGGTTTTATGTCTACATGCATTGCAGATTTGGAGAGTGCAGTACCCTTTTACACAGTTAGAACAGTGAGAGAATATAAATGTGGCTTTGTTTTATTGACAAAGTGTGACAATCTGATTCCAATAACAAATTCAAATTTTGAAACAACAGCAGTGTGGCTGACTTTGAGACGTTTTGCGAAACCAGGACAACTCCAAAGCGGATTTCTTGAAAAGTTTGAGTGATTTTTTTCTTTTTGTTTCATTTTTTTTTTCTTCTTTACAGAAACTGACTTTTATAGACTTAATATACTTTGCAATTGCCCCATTTAATAATTAGAAAATGTTTTCTTTTTCACTTTTGAAAGCGCCCTGTTGCACGTGCCCTGAGCCGGTCATGTCTGTGGGCAAGTGTTGGTCCCTGTCTGTCATTTGGGAGATCTCACTTGAGAGCCCTGTGGGTGGCCCCAAAGGTGTTCAGGTGTCCTGAAGGAGTGACCGGACCACTTTATCTCACAGATGAAGTTGTGTCAACTCCAATAAACTCTGGAAATTGCCGATTTCCACCTTATAACTCGGGAACTGGTCTAAGCCAAAACAGTGCATCTGACTGCTTCAGAAAATGTTTGAAAACTGTATTGCTGCTATTGCATAGGGAATTGTGAGTATTTGTTTACTGGCTGAGATCTAGAAATACAACTTGGCCCAGCCATGAATACTGATATTGTAACATTGATGTAGTAGTACTTGAATTCAAATCAGTGTCAAGTCTGGTTCAGTTTCTTTTGTATTTAGCAAACAGTGCATATGAGCTGACTCTTACACAACATTATGTTCATTTTAGACAGATCACGGAATAGGAATTTAAATGTGAACATTTATGAAGTTTGGGTTTTTTCCATGTTGTTTGGTTGGCTAATATATAGAAATAATGGCTAAATTTTGGAACCGTAAATAGCCGTGGATTTTCATAACTCAGTAAAATCACTGGCTTCAGTGTTGTTTTCTTCCCCCCACCCCTCTGTGGTGTAACTAATCTCTCTATAAGTACTCCCTTCCCTCCTAGACCTCTCCTCCCTCCCAGGCCTCCTCCACCAAATCCTTGATTTATGCAAAATCTTTAATAGAGTAAAAAAGCCTTGAGAGAAGGGCTGCTCTGACATTTGGAGAGGACTTTAATGAAAAGTTGCTTTGTTATTTCATATTTACTTACCAAATCCTGCCAGAGTAAATTCTTGCCAAACTAGTTTTATGTATTTCTTGCCTGGTCTTGCTCATGTATTGTTTTGTATCAGGACCTTGCCTGACAGGAAAAGCGACGAGAGCAGTTCAGGCTATGGCACTCTTAAGAGGTGATGCAGGAAAAAATGAAGTCTATCTAAAACTTCTTATGCAATATTGAGAAACTTTAAAAGGAAGTAATTAGCAGAAGTGATGTAGCTTATATATCAAAGCTATTTTTAAGTAGATTGTACATGCTGGAATAGCACAATAGTGATTTAGAAGTGGATGTTTCTACTATTGATTCTGTAATCATGAATGTTTTTATTTTAAAATTTGCCTTGGAGGTAGGAAATAATTGTGGTAGGAAGGAAAAAACAAGGATACAGGAACATTGAAGTTGTAGTTTCAATTTGGGTGCTGTTGTGATGGATGTAATCAAATGACTGAGCCAGTGCTGCGGTTACCTGTTTTTAATGTTTCCACTCTTCAGTAAGGAGATTAAGTGTTGCAAACAAATATGGTCAAGTTGGTGATATGTGAGGAATGAGACTCTCTGAAAGCCCAAACTAGGTTTCCATCTCTGATTTGCAATGAAGGCTGTCTTAGGGTTCAGTTACGGCTTGGCTTTGAGATGGAGAAATTATTAGAGGAAATTCAATCAAATCCTTTAGGAGTGCAAGATGCTTCCCAGCTTGTCTGTTTGGTTGTGTCTTCGAAGTCTATGTCTTCCTGAATCTGTTTCAGCCTTTGGTGGAGATATGAGAGGCAGAGGAGACTTTTGTAATGGGCTGAAGGGTGAGAGAGGGTCCTCTCATTAATTTAAGAGCAGAGTTTACAAAGGCACCTCTTCAGCAGACTTCCCTCTAGAACGTTTGTTAAAGAATGTTGACGGATTTCCAATGTACATGGGTGACTTTTTCCTGGTCTGTCTGTGTTAGTGGAGGATTCAAACTTACAGAAAAGTTTATCCCAGTATTTGCATTATGTACCTTTTTTTTACAGAGCAGGTGTCTGTATCATGTAGCTATGCATGCACCTCTGTATGTGTGACAACATGCTTAACGTAATACTAATTTTTAATTATTCCTGAATTTTTACTCTTAAAAAAACGGATCCTGTATTATCTCCTGTACCGTGTTACAACAGTAAGTGCTGCTTAGGGAAAAGCCATATACTAGAAATTCAGGTAGTTGTATAATAAATGCTTGGGTAGAAGAAATGGAAGGTAGTGATAATTAATACTTAGAGAAATTAGAGAAGAAAGTCTGTAATTTAATTTCTGAGATAACTAGTCTAATGACTGTAAAATGTAATTCTGAAATCTGATAATCTGATCATGATGACTACTTACAGCAGTATTTAAGTACATCCACCTTATACAATGAAATAAGTTTCATAGTTACCAAATTTCTCCAAAATATTTTACCAATACGTATATATCACGTAAAAATAAATAAAGTTCTGGGTTATTAAAACCAAAATCAATATCCCTTGATGATCTTTAGTGCAGTATGTTCTGTCACAGTTTAAATACTGATATGGGTTTAGAGGAATTCTGGTGGTCCCATTTCTTCCTCTATTCCATCTTTTAAGAAATCAAAGCATTTTCAAGGTCTTTTAGGGTGGAGGTTATTTATTTATAAATTTTATTTTTAGTGTGGGTGGGTTTTTGTTTGGGTTTGTTTTGGCTTTTTTTTTCCTTCACTTCTAGACACTGATCTCTGAAGAAACTGATGCTAATTGCTATTTTTAGAAAGTCAGTAACTTGCAAGGTATTGCAAGTTTGAATGCCCTCACATTAGTCACTTCGTGCAGTCACGCCTTGTCCGTGAAAAGCAAGGAAGCTCTATTACTGTGAGACTCTGAACAGCAGCCTGGGGCACTGGAGGGTATTTTTAAAAAGCAAGAAAAGATTATGTATCACGTTTGGGCTGTGTATTTACAGTGCAACCTTCCCCCCATGGAAAATAAGAATAGCATGTTTAGTACTAAACAGCCCTCGAGTCATGTAGCGATATGCAGGAGACGCTTTGTGGACACAACCTTATTCCTTATGGTTTCCTTTGGTATCAAAAGTAATAATAAATACTATAAAGCCAGTCTTCCCAGTTACCAGTAGGCACATGTATAAGCACAAAACCACACACACACATTTATCTGCATGTATATATATGGATCTGTGTGCAGGAATGTGTCTTTTTTTTATTTAAAATGTGGAAAGTGTTCTTAGTATAAGATTTAGATATTCCATTTACTGACTCTACCAAAGGACAGGTAGAATGTCCTCTGATGGTGTTTAAATCTTGGTTTTCACCCTTTATGGCTGTTCTGTAAATAACCCATACCTTTCACAGCTGTCCAGTAATGTTGTGTGCCTGTTGACCACTGCCTGTGTTGCACTGTCCTCAAAATAGACTATTTTCCTGTTATATAGTGCATATCTTCAATAACATTGGGAATGCTGTTCCCCTACATGTCAGTGATGGGATTGTGATTCATACAGAGCTGGCAGAAGTTGGAAGACTAGATAGCTAGTCTAAGAAAATTTAACATCCCCCCTCCCCGATTTCAGTTTTACATGTCAATTTGCATTTATTTACATAAATATGTCCTTGACAGAGGTTTGCTTTCAAGCATTTGTAAGACTGCGATACTATGTGGTGGAATAACATTTTTCTGTTGGCATGTGATACCTGATATTATTTTCTTCTCATTCTATGCAGGATCCAAACTACTGGATACAAGTGCACCGACTGGAGCATGGGGATGGTGGGATCTTAGATCTTGATGACATTCTTTGTGATGTAGCTGATGACAAAGACCGTGTAAGTACAAATGGCCATGACAGCAACTCTGTGCAAATGGCATGTTGGGATATCAGTGTTCTGAGTTTCTACATGTGTCCCAAAGTGGGAGTCAATACAGAGGTTTTAAAGGCTTTTTATGTAGTTTGCTTGACTGATGTTACAAACTGGTTACTGTCATGTTTTTTTCTAATTGAAGTAATGGGTTTTCCATCCTTTTTCATTCTTTAGCAGTTCAAATAGGAAAAGGAGAATGCAAGAACAAAAAAAAACCAAAACCAAAAGAAACACAAACAAAAAAACCCCAACAAAAAAACCCAAACAAAACAAACAAAAAAACCACAAAAAAACCAAACAAAAAAACCCCCAACCAACAACCAAAAAAACCTCAAACAACAGTGGAACAATCATGTGACAAAAAAAGAATATCTAAATTAACCTTTAAACTTCATCTTACCGGTTGTATATGTGCAAAAAAAGTGCTGGTTCTAATCTGGAGTGTTTTTCAGAAATTGTTTTTGGAGGAACTGCTAGTTACACAGAACTTGAGACAATAATTATACACTGCTGAGTCTTGACTGCTTTTATTCTTTTTTAAGTAGAGATTTAGGTCACAGTCAGCTAAAAGTTCATTGGCTATTTGTTTGAGGTTATAGATGCTTGCATCTTTGAGTTATGTATTCAAAAAGGGTAGATAAGAAACGCTGTGGCAAACTGTAAAGTCATACATGAAGATGCCACTTTTTTCTGGAAAGCCATGTGTGTTTGCTGGAGCTTGTGAGAGCAACTGACCCTGATACAGGTTTCTGTCTGGAAATGTGTTTCAGGACCACACTTCTTCAAAGTATACTTGTCGCTGTTGGAACCAACAGGCACTCTGAAGGCTCCTTGAAAACTGGCCAAATGATGACTCTTAGGCTGATTTTTCAGAAATAGATACTTTGCCTGTAGTTATTTCTTGTGACAAAATTTAATTGATGTTGTTATTTCAACCAGGATTTTATAAAGAAAAATTATGTGAGGAGTCTTGGGATATGGAGACTCCTCACTGTCTGAAATGTTGGAATTACTCAAACTGTATAGAGTAACAGCGCTGAGTTTTCAAGAATTTCTTCCATAAAAATAGTGCCCAGCTAAGATTTCATGAAAAGCTAATTAAAACCTCTAGTTGGTTATCTCATACTGAAGGGCTCAGCTGCATGATTAGTTTAGCTTCTGCTTACAGGCCTCAAGGAGGCTGGTGCAAGTTGTCACTAAATATATATATATATGTATGCACACAGTTATTTGAATCATGCACTTCTTAGCTCCTCATGTGCTCTCCACTTCAGAAAAAGTTTGAATTCTGGTCACTTTGAGATCTTATTCTTTGGCTGTTACCTTTCCTTGCTACCTTCAAGTGTGCTAATTCCTCACAGTGAAACTCTGTGGGTGTTTTTATATGCATGACTAATGGTTGAAAAACTCTGACTGCAACTGAAGTAGGCAAAGTCACTATTACAATATTGTTTTTGTGTATAGATGGACAAGATACCTAGCAATTAGTTGTGTTTATCTCAGCATTTGCCAAGCTCATCTTTACTAATGGCACTTATGAGTTAAACTTCCTTTTTTTTAAAGGACCTTGTAATATTGATTAGGAAGGTGCAATGTAAACATGCATTGTGCTATCCTGGTTTATATCCTTGAATTAAGTCATTGTCACTTGACCTTCACCTTTTCAAGTATTTTGGTCATTAGTCATTGTTTTTCAATTTTCCCTTCGTGTATTTTACAGCTGACCTTCATGGTTCCCTTTGGTTTTGGATTGTTAGCTTTGCCTCCATAGCCAGTGTATCAACTAGCTTTGCATTGGCAGAACCTAATGTAGGTCTCATTAATGCAAAGTTTGGAATACAGCTCCACTTGGGGATATCTCTTATATGTACACTTAAGGGTACCTTCTAAAAGAGCATTTAAACATATGGTGTCTAAACATCTAATTGAATGATTACTGAGGTCTGTTGTGCTCAAAATTAAGCATCAGCCTAACTTTTTTTTTAATTTTTTTTTATTTTTTAAATTGGGATAAAAATACCTGGGATATGGCTAAACTGAACCCTTAATATTTTGTGTTTACTTTCACATGGAACTTCCTTACATTCTTGAAGAGGAGTTTGTTGTGCTGTTGACTACCTGACATCTGTACTTTTGAAAATCAACTTACTCTTATGGGTCTTTAGACTTAAGGATCAATTACAGTGATAAATGTAATTTCTGTTATTATAATGTTACTTTTATACCATAACTGTTTTTGCAGTGTTGTATCAGCACAACACAGAATACAAAGCAGCTAAGGATCAGCTTGTCCTCTTGATGGATTTATTACTCTGTGTGGTCAACTGCATTAGTGAAATAAAACTCTTAAGTGATGTGAAGAATATACTTACTCCTATTCCACTGTCTCCATGGAGAAAATGTTCTGTCCTATAACAAAGACCCTTATAGAGAACAGCTGTTCTGAATAGAATTAGAAAAGTATCTTTGATGGTGTCCTTCACATTGAAATGCAGCATGGTAGGGTGACTTCATTTAGCTTCTTCTGTCCCTATGTTTTGGTATTCCTGTGTCACTTACTAAAACAGAATAGATGAGTCAAGATTAGCCAGTTGCTTTCTGGTATAATTTGTGATGTTCAGTGTTGTTCCTCCTTAAAAAAAGGAGAAAAACATGAAACAAACTACACGGAAAAATTGATTTTGCTAAGCTGTTTGTTCCTTTGTTGCATTCTGAAACAGCTTTTCTTAAGCCCTTTAGCATAGCTCATTGAGAAAGTGCATAATGCATTTTAACTTAGCTGGCATGCAACTTGGACATTCATATTACACAATACCACTGCACATGAAGTTTCTTGGTCAATGCAGTTAATGGTAATAACAGAATTAAACCAAAAATAAATGCTCATTTGAATAATTTTTTTCTTAGAAAACTTTTGGCAATTTATTAAAATTCAATTCCCCCCCCCTCCCCCCCAGTTTTTACTATGGGAATATATGTAGTTTTTAATTGAAATATGTTAGTGGTTTTTATATTTTATATTTGTGTCTCTGTGTATACATGAAGACAAATGGATTGACTTGTTCTTATTGTTTTTGAAAAATACTTGGCTTCAGAAGACAAGATTCTGTGTTCAACTAGTAGCATCTATTCCAGCCCTAATATGAGCATGTTTGGTACTGTTTGTGAAAATTCCGGGAAAAGCTTGGGCAGCTGAATAGCAAGCATCTCTTTTCTAGAAATAAGAGAGAAGTCTTCCTTTAACTTGCATTTAGTCCACTGCATAACCTACTCTCATTATTTTAAAAATACAGGTTTCTTGTGCTTTTAGCAATTAGACCAGTGTTTTAAAGATAGGTTAGCAACCTGCCTTGTTTGGATTCCTGCTACTTGCAGAAGTAGCCCTCTCTTTAAGGCTCCCAAAAAACATATGTCAACTTGACAAGTTTCCAGCTTGATGATTACATATTTGATGACCTCAGTTCAGTTTTTAGGAGGCAGATATTCTCAGCAGCAGAAAAACCCCAACTGCAGGAGAAAACCAAAATCCAACCATCCTTAACCATAGTTTCTTCTGGTGGCCTGAGGCACATGGACACTTCAGTGATCCTCACGCTTTGGGTGGAATATGGAACAATTTTCTGTGATTTCATAGGCCCTTGTTTATCCATGGAAAAAATATTCAGGAAATTGTACTGTAATCTACCATTAAAAAAAAAGTATATGAATGTGACTTGCTTCCAGTTGAATTCTCACTGAAAGAGTAATCTGTATTTTTGACAACTCATAAAAAATATTGTGTGCAATGGTATGTAATTATTTCCTGCATAATAGTGCTCAAACTGTTGCTCAGTGGGAAGCTTTACAGATCAGAATGTCTGTGTTCGTTGTAGCTACAGTCTTGAAAAGTCAGAGGTTTTTCTTCCCAAGGGAACAACAAGGATCTGCCATTAACAGCCACTGGTTGTGGTGAGCAGCTGGGCAAACAGAGCTACTTTGAAACATTGTAGGTATGAACTTAATGTCAATTACTCATAAATTCATTTGCTCAAATGTATTAGTCTTTTGCTAGTTTGGGGTTAGCAACCTGTAAATGTAAAAGCATTAGTATGTTATGCTTTATCACTGTCCTAATAAATTCAACACTAGTACTCAAAAATAACCACTGTAATTTGGTGTATGCTTAGATTCACAGCCTGGCTTTATTTCTCTAAACTAAGACAGGCATGGGCTTCCTTTTTTTGTCTTAACGTTTTCAAATCTTCAGTCAGTTCTTCACCCTGCATAATTCATACTTGGGCTCACTGAGTGGAGAGAGAAAAACCAGAGGAATATGGTTTGGTTATGTCTGAGGTGAAGTTTCATGCTTACCACAGTGCATGTGGTGTTCATATCTGACCCAGGTCACTGTAAATTCAGGGGGGTGTTGGTACTTTCTGCTGGTTAGACATAATTTGAACCTCCTGGAAAGACACACAAGAAATTGCTGCTTTGAGTGGAATACTGATGGTGAGAATGCCATGGAGGTTAATTTCCTAGATCTGTGCTAAAATGGAATTTACAGGCATTCATGATCAAGAGTTAACTATATTAACTAAGCAAACTGCTGCTGAAATTCAGTGAAAACCACTGTGATTCACTTGCATCTGCTTTTAGAGACCTACAGAGACTATTATTATGAATTTAGTGCCTGCTTGCTTCTAGTGCGATGGGGAAAAGTCTTTGAGCACATTTGAAAGCATACTAGGACCTTTTCCCAGTGTAGCGGAAAGGAAATGAACTTTTGGGTTTTGTGTTAAAACAGATGGTCAATTCTAAATAGTACTGTTGTTTTGTTTACTTCCTCTTGGAAAGCTCTGTTGGGTTAGAGAGGCATGTGATATACAAAATGTGGGTTTGGAAAGGATGACTGTATTTTGTTGTAACAAATGTGAACTTGAAGCCAACACAGAAATAAGACTATTTTGAGCAAATGCATTATGATGTTAAGGTTAAAGGCTAGCTCAGGACTGGAGAGCTGTGATTACAGTATCTCACTTCTATTGATTTTTTGCTCTGTCACGCTTATTAGGGACAATTATGCAAGACCCCATTTCTGTAGTAAATTCAGGCTAGAGCAGTGACAGCAGGATGCTGCTAGAAAGAATGAGATTCTGGTAACCCTGTGTCTCTTCATTCTCTCAAAGATGTTAAAGAGCTTTTGAAGTTGATGAAAGTTGCACAGATAAACTTGTGTTATCTTTAGATTTCCATCAGCATGTAATCAGAATACTCAAAGAAGTGTTGTTTGTTCTAAATTTGGGTGTCTCTGTCTCATTTAAGTAAACTTGCAGCTGAATTTACATACGATGTCTCTTTGACTATGCAAGTTAAGAATTTAACCCTAAAACTGTAAGTAGAGAAGAACAACAACTTTTTGTACTTGTTGTTTCTGCCATTAACATATTAAAACCCCGGAGTGAATGAAAAAACAGGTATGTCCCATGCAGCAAATCTGACAGCAAAACCTAAAAATGCCCCCCAAGTTACTCACACATATGATTCTTAGTATTTAGAATACCATGATTGATATGTCCTTCTTTTTTCCACAGAACTTTTCTTTCAAATTAATTTTCAGCTGTTGTCATGATTATCTCTGCTGCCACAGTGTGCAGCTTCACCCTTCATGTTGTGTGACTGCATTCCCTGTATCCCAGGAAAGCAGGATGACCTTGAAACAATTTGTTGTTACTCATAAGTGACTTGGCAAAACACATTTTGAGCATAAGGCATTCTTTTCTTGTAACAGTTTAAAATAACTGCTTGAGCCACTAAGCTTGGGAAAGTATTGATACTGGCAAACAAACCCTTCATATAACAATTCTATGATTATTTTCTGTGAAAAAATTAAAAACCTTTAGTTTTTGAACAGTGGGCTCTTGATGTTATATACTGTCCAGCAGTAAGTTTTATTTTAATTATGGTTTTAGAGTGACAATTTTGTATTGACTGTACTTTTGAAAAAGTGATAAAAATAGAGTGTGTCCATTTCGACCAGTTTTTCTTGTGTTGACACTATAGATTCATTGTTACTGGGATGGCCACAAAGGATTTACAGAAGCACAGATTATTCTGAGTTGGAAGGAACCCACAAGGATCAAGTCCAGCTCCTAAGTGAATGGCCATACAGGGATTGAACCCACAACTCTGGCATTATCAGCACCATACTCTAAGCGGCTGAGCTAATTTACACAGCCTTTTTTCCCAGCTGCTTTTTAATGAAGACATGTTTGGAAGCAACAAATAGAAATATTATCTTCTGTCAAAGAATGGAATTAAAGTGCTTGTAATATTTTTAATAATAAATTAAATTTTAACTTCACAATATTTATGGATGAGACTAAAACCCGTGGAAGTGAAGAAATGCAGGACATAATATATGAATATTGGAATGTGCATTTTCCAATCACTGAGGTATATTAGATGTAAACTAACCTATTAGATGTAAACTAACCTATTAGATGTAAACTATATTAGATGTAAACTATATTAGATGTAACTAAATGTAACTGTCTCCCATGTGTACTTCTTGGTTTTTCACCTCTTTCAGCACTGTTCTTCAAATTATTAATCTCATCATCACTTAGTTTTTCCTAATTGTGTGCAAACAGCATTTCCATTCATAATTTGCTGTTTATTTTTGGGATAAACTACAACATTCCAATTCCTTTCCTATCTTACTGAAGCAGTTATATCAATGCACTGTGAATTCCTGGGTAGGAGAAGAGTGACATTTATAAATTCATAAATTAGTTTCCATGGAGATCTGAATTGCTGCAGGTAAATCTGACTTCTGAAAATTGAGTATTTTACTAAAAACTATTCTCTGAGGTATAGGAGGCCCATGCATGAACATGATATACTGGAGAAGGTTGTGACAGTGTTGTCAAGAAAGTCATGCCTCATGCCTGTGTTCTCAGCAGGAAGACAGACCTGAGCAAGAGTGACTGGGTTAGTACAGTCAAAAACCCCACAGACTTGGCATGGAGTAAGAGGACAGCTCTTATGGGTATGTAACTGTTTGGAAGATGGAAAATAGAGCATGTATTGTTCAATATATTTGCAATTGTTCTGAAAGAAGAGAGAGAGGATTTGAATGTTGTAGTGACAAATTCCATTATTGTGTGTGAAGCTGAGTGTTGATGGTGAGTGCTGGTCATGAAGTGTTTCAGAAATGTCTGGGGAGTAAACAACAACCTGGTGCACGTATTATGATTTTGGCAAAGGTGATGTGTTTTTGGAGAGAGACTGCTTTAACTTAGTACACAAATTAATGGGTTCTGAGCTGGCTCTTATGTTTGGGAGAATGATTTTGCAATAGACCTCTGAAAACAGTGGCTTACAGGGCAAGGTGCAGCTCTGTGAGACATAATCAGGTCTAAGAAGGCTTCGGCAGTTTGTCCTTGTGTCTGCCTGTTGCCTACGTTTTAATCCCAGTCCTGCCACTTATGTTGTGTGGGTTCCGGCATTCTTTGAACCCCATCTCATAGCAGATTTATTCACCAAAATGCCAGAAGACTCTTCCTGGCAAGAATAACTGAGTAGTTTTCTGCTATTTCGTGACCGTGGTAAATTCAGCAAATGATCTGGCAAGCTGAGTAGGAAAGGGTGAGAGGACTGTGCTGCTGGAAGTGGTTGAGATGTGAAGGCAGAACAGGAAGAATGGGAGTACGAGTGGGCTGAGACCATCCTTTTCAATGCAGCGAAGCTGGCCGTGTCCATGGAGCTGCCAGAGTGGTCTCTGTGGTGAAGCAAGGGGTAGAGATGGGAATGGGTGGTGAGATTTTTCTGCTCTGTGTGTGCTGGTGGTGAGACCTCTATTTCCTCCAGCCACAAACCAAGCAACCAAAAAAGATTTTGTAGAGATAGGAAAAAGCATAGAGCAAATGCCAACATTGACTGCAGGTATAGATTAAAGGCTTCTCTAGCAGCAGTGTCTAAATGGACCAACATCTCAGCCTTGAAAAGAGGTTGCAACAAGCAAAATGTAGATGACTGTAGAATCAAAGGTGACATTGAAGAATTGTTCTTTGTCTTTCTCAGTGCAAGATCTGGGGCGTCAAACGAAACTGAAATTTTCATTATCCAAGTAAATGAAAGGAGATATGTTTTGTATTTATAATACTACCTTTTGTTTTCAGAATGTGTTAGATGAGTGCTGCAGATTCTATCATTTAGGGGAACTGTGAATATAAACCAGACCTTTAACGATTTCAAGGACCTCCTATCCTATTTTTCAGTTTCCTTTGTAATTTACTTTCTCATTCTGAAAGCCTTTTACTAACACTGATCATGCCTGCTACATTTCTTGCACCTGTTTTAGGTCTTGAATTTTCTGATAGATCAGAATACCTGTGATTTTTATCAAATGCTGTAGATACTTAAAGTTTTTGAGGATGTATTTTTTCTTGAGATGGCACGGTTTGCAAGCACACATAATCCTGGATTGTCTGATTAGTTTTACTCTTCAAAAAGGTGATGCTTATAAATAATGGGAACTGGTAATTTAAGTAGGATCTCAGTTTGTGAGAACAAGTCTGTTTAATCTAAACTTTAGTGAAAATCACAGGGAGTGTTGAAATGATGGTCTCAGAGTGTCTAATATTAGTAACACTGAAGGTCAGTATGTGGCTATGGATGATGACTGTATTGTAAACTCATTACAATTAAGAGCTACTTTGTGCTAGAAGTACATAATAGTGTATTTTTTCTATGTCCTGTAATAATTGCAGATGTAGTTAGAGAAAATATGAAGCAGTGCTTTCTAAATCTAAGTGTAGACCTCCACAAAAATCTTTAGTAAGTCTAGAATTAGCTCATTACAGCAAATAAATGCATGGCATTCTGATGGCTTTTTGTTAATTTTAGCAATATCACTTTGTCCTAGAGGTATATTACTCATCCTACAACAAAGGAAGAATTTGCAGGAAAGGTTGGTTATGGGAATTCGTTAGCACTACCCTCTTACTCCTTGATACCAGCAGATCTTAAATGAAATGCTGTTCCAGCTTCACAGATATTTCCTAACAGGTGATGATAGTCATACACTAGAGGACTGACCCAAATTAAAGCTTAATTATAGTAATGGATAATCCTGCAAGTATAAATTATTCACGGTTGTTTTGTATGCGAAGTAGTGTTACAAATAAAATGAAAAATTTCTGAAAAAGATCCTCCACTATGGCCTGAGTTTGTCAAAAGGTAGTTTTCCTCCTTGTCTTTCAACATGGATTAAATCTCAGTGTTAGCTTTGTAGAGCTTTGCACTTTGGATATGTTTTGCTTACTGGAAATCAATAGCAGCAAGTCTCGGGGCTCTGTACCCTTATAGTGTTCCTTGGGTAACATGTTAGGCAAGAGAAACCTTCCTACCTAAACACAGTCCTGATACAAAAGTTGCAATCTCAGCTGTCTGATAAGGTTCCCACACTGTCACTAGGATGAGAATTCATTAATGTTACCCTCTTATCCGCTGATACCAACAGGCCTTAGGAGAGTGCTGTAATTTCATAGCTATTTCCCAGGAAGGATGGTAAGATTCATACATAGTCATGGCCCTTATTTTCCAGTTGACTTATTAGTCAAAGTACCTCATAAGTTGTAGTGTGAACAGCCTTACTGACAAAGAGAGAAAAGGGAACCTTTAAATTAGATTAAAACAGGGCCCCTAATGCACTTAATGGGGCAACTACATCATTCTAAAGGTTGCTTCTGAAAGTGCAGTGGATCCAAAGAGAAGAAAATAGTTCTGTCCTTTTTGGTGAGCTTTCACCAGTCTGACTTTTCAGTTACCTTCCTAGCAGTAGCCCAGAAAGGAAGGAGTTAAGAAGATGCTTTGAACCCAAAGTCTTCTGCTTCATCCCCACACCCAGTTGGTGTACTTCCACACCCTGTTGGTGTGCAGGGAACTACCTCCCGTTCACCTTTAGCGTGCTCAGCAGGATAGTCACTATGTTTTCAGATTAGCATCACTGCTGAAGCCTGTTTGAGTTTATACAGCAGGAAGGAGTTCTGCCTGCTCTTCAGTGACACACAGCATTGCAGGACCATCGGCTTTTTTCATCTGTACGACCTGTTGGAAGAACTGAGATTGTTCTTAGGTGGGCTTCATTCCTTGTAGGCTGCTCCATTTCCTGTAGGATTGAAGACTGTTTCATGTAAGCGTGGTGGAAGCTTGATGATACTGAGTTTTTATTTTCTTGGGACACTGCTTGCTTGAAGGTAACCATACTTCGGATGAGATGGCAGACACACCTAAGAGGAAAATTACAAAGAAGTCGTCGTCTTTTTCATATGATCGCCGGAGAGATTCAGTGAAAGTTAGGAGACAGTCCAAGTCTCTTAGCTTTAAGTCAGCTACATTGGGTGCTCAGAAAAGGCAGGCACAGAAAAAGCAGGTTTGTATCTGGATATTTCTCAAAAAAATATCCTTGCCTCCTAAATTTTTGTTTAGATTGTAAAACTTGCTGTGTTAACATGAAGTGGAAAGCAGTCTCTGCTGCTTTGCAATCTTTTAGTGTACAGATGCGTATACATGCAACCTTGTGTACAGGCACAGCTAGCTCAACATGTGGTGCTAGTGTTATGGCAAGAAAAGTCTGCATATTTTCTGCTTTTAAAACATAGTTTTATGATTTTTGTGTTTTGTCTCAAGGAATTACTCCTGTAGTGCAATATGCGCCCTGTGAGCTTTTGGTAGTGTTGTCTGTTGTGCTGAAAAACATGATGAGTGCTGAAACTTTTGAAATTATTATTCAGATTACAGCTGTTCCACTGCTCTTCACTATTATTATTTTTATTTTGTTTTTAATGTTGAAGTGTACCAGACTGAGAGCTTTAGGGAGTGAAATATTTTACTTATTCCAGAACAGGTAATGCAAGTCAGCAGCAGCACCTGTTCTGGTGGGACCAGTTCTTAGGGTTAGAGGGCAGTTTAATGCCTTGGCAATGCTGTTCTGCCACAGTAAAAGACTTTCATACACAGGTCTTTATCTTTTGTAGCTGGGATCTAATGAAATGAAATGTCTCCAAAGAGAAGATGTAGTGCAGTAGTAGTGCGCTGTAGTAAATAGAATAAAAAGCGAGTCAGTTAATGAAATATCTTTGTATACTGATCCTCAATTTAATCAGCATGGAATTGCTGACCGCAAGCCGTCTCTCACTCTGCATTTGAGTGCACAGGGTGCCTTTTTTAAGGGTTTAAGGGAACTTGACAGGGAATTTGTGACTAGCTGTGTAGAACATATAGAATTTTAATGCATTGAGAATGGTTTTTCTGCAAATGCTTTAAAACAGGTTAGATTTTGATTGGCAGTGTAAGTGAATTTCTCACAAGTAAGTAGTTCTCAGGCCCTGGCCATTGCAACTATGCCTAAATTTTGAGGGTATATATCCATTCAGATTGGAGAGAATTTATGTTCGTGTGTCCAGTGTAAACTTTAGTATTGGATTAAAAACACAATCAATTCGATGTATGTGGGATCATGTTTGTTTTTATTAGTGTTTCTGTTGTTCTGGGAAGCTTAGAATGTCTATTTAATTAGCAAGACATTGACTAGTAAAGTCTTAACATATTCCATCTTACTGTGATTTTTTTAGTGTTAATCATAGTCATGGCTGAAACCCTTTTCTTTGCAATGAAGCTCCAGAAGTTTTGAATGAGGGAATATTTGGAGAAATTGGGAAAACTTTCTAAGGGGCAGCAAGCTCTGACAATCCTTCCTTCCCTGCCTTCCCCCCAATATTGGATGTGTTTTTCAGAAGTACAGTCACAGATCTTAATCTTCTGAAGATGTAAAATACCAAATGAGACCTCTGAGCATTCATTTGTATCAGATCTTTTGGGAAACTAGGCTACTAAAATTAATTTAATAATTTCACTTGTAGGTGCAAATCAGTGAGTGCCCCTGTATTCTGATTTTACCAGACTGGAAGGTTTTGAGTCCTCTCATCTTTTGGAGAGCTGCCATGGTTACTGTGTGACCTCTAGTGGTTAATGAAAAATATGCTCAATTACTGATTTCAAGCTATTGCTTGAACAAGTCCTGAATGTATATTTTTGTTGGTTTAATTATTTAATCCTCTAAATTCTATTTTTATTGAAAAGTTTAAAAAAATCATCTGCTTCAACTAAATCTTTCATGGTGTCACTTCCAGAAAAAGTGTTTTACTAAAAGTCATTATTCACATGGATGTGTGTCTGAATTGCAGTACTTGTAGATTCAGAATTATAGGAGTAATTTTAAGAAACTTTTACTGCTTTGGCTTGGTTACAGTATGGCAGTGGGTGATACAGCTGAAATGAAGCATTCTAGACAAAGCTTCATTCTGATCAAATTTTTTGTGTTGGATAGATCTGAAGAACATATTCTTATCCCTTCTAAATGCTCCAGTTAACTGTAAGGAAAGTTAATTTTTCCTACAAGCCTGGTCTTGTTTTTCAGATCATTATAATTAAATGAGACAAAACCATTCTTACATCCTCTCTGCCCTCCCCCTCTTCTCACAATGGCAATACACATACTTTTGTGTGTATTGGAAATGCTGATTAACACAAAGCACAAATGCCTTTGTTACTGTTGAACTTTTAAAGTAACGAAGAAAATGAAGAGTTTGAAATTAACTGAACCTGATCAGTTTTCAACCAGCCAGACCTAACTCTGCTCAGTACAGTGTAACTCTGGTGGTTATGGAGGCTCGTTCCATGCCTGAGTTCCTGAGTGAGAAGCAGTCCAGTTTTTGAACCAAGAGAAATGTTACTTAAAAATGCTCTACTTTGGTGTTGTGTCTCTTTCTCTCTCTCTTTTTAATAATTTTCTAATAGATGTTTGACATATGAGAATATTTAAAACTCTGCTTTGGTCTTTGCTGTTTTTGGAGACAATGGTAGACTTTGCTGCTCACAATATATGTGGTTTTACTTGGGTGGTTCCCTGGAGGAACAAGACTCTGCTTCTGCTTATATAGGCAGGCAAGTCAAAATTATTTTTCTAAATGTTTTGGTAGATTGGTATCAATCAAAGTCTCTCTAAATCGCAGCATGCTACAAAATCCTTTTCTGCTTCCCTGGGCTTAGTGTTGTGGACCTCCCTTTTTTGCAGAGTTTGATTTCTTTTTTCCTTTTGTAGTAAAATTTTAATTTTGACCTTCCCTCCCTGATCCCGTCCCCTCTCCAAATTATTAGAATTATTAGTATTATTAGATTACTGTTAAAATGTCCATGAGAACATTTATAAAAGGCATTTGTCACATTTTATGAAGTACGATTATGTGGTTGTGTTTAAGGCAAATTGCTGCACTGCTCTTGCTGTCTTTTTTTTTTTTTAATGTGGGGATTTTTAAATTTTTTTATTGTTGCTATCTTAGCTGCTAACTTACTAGAAATTGAAAAATCATAAAATGTTCAAACCCAATGATATGAAATATCGCACCTCATGTAGAAATTAACCTCTTTCAAGATAATT
Source organism: Formicarius rufipectus (assembly GCA_013399695.1). Classification (NCBI taxonomy): domain Eukaryota; kingdom Metazoa; phylum Chordata; class Aves; order Passeriformes; family Formicariidae; genus Formicarius; species Formicarius rufipectus. Next base: position 120,825 of record VXAU01005850.1, read on the forward strand.
TTCCTATAAGTTATTTATTACTGCAGATCACTATTTTAATCCAATGATTTCCCTAGACTCATCTTTTCTGAATTAGAAAATCTTATGGTAATTACTTTCACTGGCTGCTGATACGGTCATATGAGTTGAAAAATTGCAGAAATATGTAGGCTGGACTTCTCAGGTATATGTGCATCACACTACACAATATGTGAAATGTTTGATAGTTTTAGGAGAAGAGGTTGCCTCTTTTTACGTTTTGACTAAAGAACAAATTGGGCTGCGCGAAGTAAAACCTATAAATAAAAAAAAAAAGACAAAAATTGAGAGCAAGATCCTTATGTGCAGGGAACATAAAAGAAGAGATCCGGTGCTATTTTTAGCTGTTTTGTGAGAGTCTCTCAAGTCCTACTTCTCTTTGTCAGCACCAGCTGACTGATTGCTGTGACATGGGCTGGAGTCTCAGTGGATTAATTAAGATCTAAAACTGTTTTTCCGATAACTGCTTATGTTTTGAATACAACGTTTTGGAACTTGGCAGAGTTTCAGGCTCACACAAGAGTAAAACGTTCTTTCACAGACTGCAGAATTGTGGTTTGTTCTCATATATTCCCATTTTCTTCTAGGGAGTGTCATAGAATTGAGCTGAAAAACTTCCCCCCTCCTCTTTTCTCTCAAGCTCTGTAATTCCAGAACCATGTGGGGTTCACTGCCTGCTATTGCAGATGCAGAACAGTACACACAAAGAGGGTGTTGTTAGAAACTCTTCCACTCCCTATGTTTAAATATGGTTCAGTTAATAGGAGTGCTTCAGATCCCTTGTTATGAGCTCCTGAGAGCAGGTGAAGGCCTGTGAGTTACACTTTGTGCTTTCTTACTAGAGAGAGAGAGAGACACTGAGTGGAAAAACGGCACTGGGGAGATTGGGGGTGTGAGGGGAGGGGACTACTCAGAGACAGTAGTGGCTTTCTGCATTAAATTCTGCAGTAAAGAACATATACAGCAGATGTGGCAGCTGTAGGGCTGCTGGTGTGTGACAGGTCTGGTGAGCAAAACCCGTATCATCAGCTCCAGCAAAAGAAATGATCTGTTATCTGTTAACTAACAGTAAAGAAAAATTAGAAAAAAAAGCAGTAAAGACAAATTAGGAATGAGAGGAATCTCAAATAATTAATTTTCAGATGTAATTTTTGAAAACCATCAGTGATTTCTTTTTGTCTACTGATTTTCTTCCAATCTTATGCAAGAGCTTGTTAAGATTCTGGGGCATCTCAAATGCCCTCTCTGGGGAGAAGGAAGTCAGCTTTAAGTGTGAGCCCTCAGAATTTGTTGTGAAAAATGTGATCCTGTTTCTTTTAAAATGGAACCAGACAAGCATGTAGAGAGAAAGAGCATGTGATGTATGTAACAGAGCACTGGGAGATGGGTGTGTAGATTCCTCTGGCAGCTGAGTTGTTAGGAGAAACTTGGTCTAGCAAAACTCATTCCCTGTGGAGTGTGGCAAGCTGTTAACCATAGTGGTTAGCTATTATTATTAAAACTGTGGTCATAGCAGGTTAAGGTGGGTTGTAGCTGGTGAAGCAAGCCCACCTTCAGTTAAACACAGAGTAGAATCGGAGCAGAGTGTCATGGTAGTGAGGGGCTTGGCCGTTGTGGGCCTTGGATTCCTGCTTTCCTCTTCTTACTGAGGTTTGTTTGTGGAGATGTGGTAGATTAGGGTGCTCCGTACAACAGTGTAAATCATAATGCCTTGGTGGCATTTTCTCCTCTGTGCTGATTTCCAGTGCACTGAGAATAAGGTTGCCCTCTCCCAGAGGTGGTGGGTTCCTTCCCTTGGTGCCTTTTCCTGGAAGTTATGACATTGCATGCAGTCATACCATCTCAAGAAATATTTTGTTGTGGTGTTGAAATAACTGCACATTACCAGGAGGTTATTTTAGTCGGTGATTAATGCCATCAAAACATTAGGGTTTTATTTTGACAATTTACTGTTCATCTGTAAATCTGAATTGATCTATTATTTCTAATTCTGCCTGAGTAATTGTTGGTTTAGCTCATGTAAGAATTAGCACATTAACTACACTTCTGGGTTCCTAAAAGTGTGGCTTTGTGACAGATTTTAGCTGATCCCAGACTGTGATGATGCTGTAGGAGAGAGTGGTCTCACACTGCCCCTCCAGCACTGGGAGTTGTTGGCTGTGATGAGCAGGGTCAGTGTGCTGATAACCCCACCAGAAAAAACGGACAGAGGTGATGAAAAAAGGAGTAGAGACAGTCTGTAAGGAGCAGTCTATGTGTCAGGAGCAGCTTCTTCAGAGCTGTGGATGTTGTGTCACAAGAGGAGTCTCCCTTAGCAATGCTGGATGGGGATGGCCTTCAGGGGTCCAACTACACCAGGCAAGGGAGCAAACCAGCCGACTGTGTGTCCGGTTTGGCAGTGCAGATCAGTACCTGGTGCTGAGAGCAAAGCAGGGGTGAGGGAAGGCAGGTCCTTGGTCTTGTGTGTGCCCACAAAAGGCTGGTGGTGACCCACGAAGACTGGGTTAAATTTGGTGGAATGCAGCATGCTGAGCTGATAGGTCCTCTGTGTGTGCACAAACTCCTCACAACTGGAAATACTCACCCTGCCTTGGTTGAACGCTTTTGATCTGCTGTTGAAATGTAGGCATGCACCAAGGAGAGTGACAAATGAAACAGTCACACAGCTACAGAATGATTCAGGCTGGAAGGGACCTCTGGAGTCACCAAGTCAAACCCCCTGCTGCAAACAGGGCTTGGGCAGAGAATGGGTATCAGCATCTCCAGAGATGGAGATTGTACAGCCTGTCTGTGCACCTGTTTCAGTGTTTGCTGCCAAGGTGAAAGAGTGTTTCCAAAGCCTAAGCTGAATTCCCTGTCTTGCAATTAGTGTGACTGTTGCTTCTCCTCCCACTTCTGGGTCACCTCCCAGAAGATCCCAGCTCTGTTTTCTCCCTGCCCTCCCATTAGGCTACAGATGACAACAACAATCTTCTCTTTCAGCCTCCTCTTAAAACTGAACAAGCCCAGCCTTCCTGGCATCTCTGTTTATATCCTGTGGTCCAGCCTCCACCGTGCTGGTGGCTGTTACAGGACACAGCAGCTACACTCATGCTGTCACAGCGTGGTCTGCAGGCAGCTGCCTTCACCAGGAGGGTACACTCCTGCCTCACCTTCCAAGTGCTGTCCAGGGGAGACCTGGCCATCCTTTTCTACAAATCCATCTGGTACCCAGCAAGTACTGCTGCACACTGATAATTAATATAAATTTGTGGTAAAAAGCAGGGAAGCAGGATGCTTTTATAATAAAATCCCTACCTGACCTCTACTGTCTTTTCTATGTATTTTGCTTGCTGCTTATTGTGCAGCACTATATTCTTGAAATGAGGATGATGCATTTCAAAAGTGACTATTGTCAGCTGCAATAATACATTTCTAGGTTTAACCATTCTGTTCCAGTTAAGGGGGAAAAACCACACCAAATATAAACTAGATGGAAAACTAGTGTTTTAGTACCATTCGGTACTTAAAAGTATGCTTCAAGTGCTCTGAGAGTGTTTTTATGAAATGGTGACTCTTGTGTGGAGTAAAACTTTGGGGTTTTGTGCTGTGTAAGCTATATTTTGAGACGTATTTTGAACAATCACTGAAGTTCTGAGTGGTCTTTGTTTTCATTTTAATACTTTGAGAAAAAGTTTTGCTTTGTTGTTGCAGAATTCACTAATGGAAAATGATTTTATCTCATTTCCAACTATCATGTTGACACTTTCGTAATAGCAACGAAGTTTTGCTCTCTGTTGTTCTGTGCAAGAATGAGTGAGCATTTTGCTTTACAGCATGTTGATTTTAATGTTTCTTGACAAAAAAGGAAGGAAAATTAATTTTAATTATATAAAAATGTCCCCTGGCTCAAAGTATAGTTCTCAGATAGAAAGCAAGTAATGTTTTGCTTTCTCAGCAATTTCTGTCACTTGAAGTGTGAATTGATCATGGAGGTAATAGTACATGGGGAAAATCCAGTGGGAACTGTCTGATTTCATGTGTGTTTCAGTTCAAACACGTTCTTTTGATTTGTAGACTGTAATTTTCACTGACAGTATTAGTGGCTTTTAGAAGAGCAGCCCATGACAGATGACATCCATCTAACCAGCTGCTGTCTAATCTGACTTCAGGCTGAAGATCGCATTATCTGACTGATTTGAAATACAGTAAATATTAATGACTGTTCATCTGTTATTTAAAATAAATACAAAGTAGTGAGAGAGTGGTGCTCATATTTCATGCTTTTGCTGTAACTAGCTTCTTGTCATATGTTGAGACAGTATTAATGTTTGTGACTGACAGCTCTTCTTCTAGAGTAATTTCTTTGGGAAAAATCGATGTTGTTTTACTTTTCTTTTTTCTCCCACAGCCTTTATTACTGTAGTTTTCAGTATGGGCAGAAATAGTGAGATGTCTCATGTGGTGTAAGTTTAAAACTAAAAAAAAAGAATCAAGATCTTATTTTTGTTGTCAATCTTGTGAAAATTGCCTTTCAGATTAGTTAGATATCAAGAAATGATAAAGTTAAGAAAAGAGCAAAAATAGTATATTGCAGATTTAGGATCATAGAATCAAAGAATCATCTGGATTGGGAAAAACCTCTTAAGATCGTCAGGTCCAACTGTTAACCCTGCACTGCCAAGTCCACCACAAAACCATGTCTCTAAGTGCCACATCCACACACCTTTTAAATAGCTCCAAAGATGGTGACTCAAACTTTTCTCTGGGCAGCCTGTTTTCATGCTCGATAACCCTTTCTGTGAAGAACTTTGGCCCAAGATCCAGTCTAAAGCTTCCCTGGTGCTACTTGAGGCCATTTTCTCTTGTTACTTGGGAGAAGAGGCCGACCCTCGCCTGGCTACAACCACCTTTGAGGTAGTTGTAGAGAGCGATCAGAACACCCCTGAGCTTCCTTTTCTCCAGGTTAAACACCCCCAACTCCCTCAGCCAGTCCTCATAAGACCTGTGCTCCAGACCTTTCACCAGCTTCATTGCCCTTCTCTGGACATGCTCCAGCACCTCAATGTCATTCTTGTAGTGAGGGGCCTAAAACTGGACACAATATACGAGATTCATCAGTGCTGAGTACACAGCGACAATCACTGCCCCAGTCCTGCTGGCCACACTGTTCTGCTGGTACAAACCAGGATGCCATTTGCCTTCTTGGCCACCTGGGCACACTGCTGGCTCACATTCAGCACTCCCAGCTGTTTCCACTGGGCCCCTTTCCAGCCACTCTTCTCCAGACTGTAGTGCTGCATGGGGTTATTGTGACCCAAGTCCAGGACCCAGCATTTTGCCTTGTTGAACCTTGTTCCACTGGCCTGAACCCATCAATCCAGCCTGTCCAGATCGCTCTGCAGAGCCTTCCTACCATCCAGCAGTTCAACACTCCCACCCAGCTGGGTGTTTTCTGCAAACTGAGGGTGCCCTCGCTCCCCTCATCCACATCATTGATAAAGATACTAAACAGAACTGATCCCAACCCTGAGCCCTGGGGAGCACCCCTGGTGACCAGCTGCCAACTGGATGTAACTCCATTCACCAACACTCGAGTCTGGGCGTGGCCATCCAGACAGTTTTTTACCCAGTAAGCAGGACACCCTATCCAAGCCGTGAACAGCCATTTTCTCCAGGAGAATGTTGTGGGAAATGGTGTCCAAGGCTTCACTAAAGTCCAGGTAGGCAACATCGACAGCATACCCACTAAGCGGATCATCTGAAGGAGANCCCCTGGCCTGACCCCATCAATCCAGCCTGTCCAGATCGCTCTGCAGAGCCTTCCTACCATCCAGCAGGTCAACACTCCCACCCAGCTGGGTGTTTTCTGCAAACTGAGGGTGCCCTCGCTCCCCTCATCCACATCATTGATAAAGATACTAAACAGAACTGATCCCAACCCTGAGCCCTGGGGAGCACCCCTGGTGACCAGCTGCCAACTGGATGTAACTCCATTCACCAACACTCGAGTCTGGGCGTGGCCATCCAGACAGTTTTTTACCCAGTAAGCAGGACACCCTATCCAAGCCGTGAACAGCCATTTTCTCCAGGAGAATGTTGTGGGAAATGGTGTCCAAGGCTTCACTAAAGTCCAGGTAGGCAACATCGACAGCATACCCACTAAGCGGATCATCTGAAGGAGATCAGGTTGGTCAAGCAGGACCTGCTTTTCATAAACTGCTGCTGGCTAACCCCGATCTCCTGATTGTTCTGTGGGTGCTGCATAATGGCACTTGAGGATCTACTCCATGACCTTCCCTGGCACCAGGGTCAGGCTGAGAGGCCTGTAGTTTCCTAGATCTTCCTTTTGTCCCTTCTTGTAGATGGACATTGTATCTGCCAACTTCCAGTGACTTGGCCCCTCCCTGGTTAGCTGGGGCTGCCAATGCATCTGCCTTGTTGGCCTCCCCCTGATTCTTGCCCATAAACACTCAACCCTAGTGTCACCATCATTAAGCTCTAGGCAGTCAAAGCTGTCCCTAACATACACAGGCTTATCTCACCATGTCTCCTTGCTTGCCTGCCCCCACTGAAGAGTTTGTAGCCATCACTTAAAGCATTCTGGTTGTGTGAGTTATGTTTCTGTGGTGGCAAATATGTCAGATTTCCTGCTGCCCCGTGGCTCCTCTTGTTTCTGTATTCAAGGAGAGACAGAACATATGTAGGAATACGATGGTTTCAAAAATCTGTCCTTGAGTGGTTGCTGAAGCACAGGATAGAATTTATGACCAAAAGTTGGAAAGAAGTTAAAGAAGTGAAGAACAGGATAGTGGTTACAGTTGTTCCTAACGATGAGAAAAAACTTTCCACAGGAGTTTGAACTTACATCTGCTCTATGTGATATATATTAAATAGATGGTTAGAGACATGCTTAAAACTTAAAAATGCTTTAGTTGTTTCTGTGCTGATCATCTTTAAGATGGGTTATGGAAAGTTTTCATAATGTAGTTTTCTATTTCATCTGCTAATTCTTTAAAAAAAATCAACAAAAGAAAATACCCACAAAACCAAAGAAAACCCACACAATTGTTTCCTGTTTCCTGAAAAGAAAACCGAAGAAAATTGAGGTAGAAATAACTCTACTGTTTGTCTTTCATCACTTTCTTTCTGGTTTTACTGAGAATAAGATCAAACATGAAATGTTTGTGCTTGTGAGAACTTCAGTATCCCACCATCTGTCACTCTTGAAGTCAAATTGTTCGTTAAGGGCTGTTCCAATTTTTTAAGCATTGTAAACTTGAAACATTCTTGTGAAGCTGCCTTAGATTATCTTTTACAGCCCTTGCAGTACTGAGTTACCTTCTCTTCCTCTATTAGTACTTTGGCACGTTCAGGCAAGACTACATTGATTCCTTTATTTTGAGTATTGTTAGTCTTGTTGCACATATTTCATCAAAATAGCTGTCACAAATCTGTCAGCTGTCAGAAACAGAAGTCAGCTTTGAAAACTTTTTAAGCACCGCAATGCATTTTCATTACAGCAAGTTGTCAGCAGAAAACGTGCTCCTTTCCTTGATGCCGTCGTGCCGCTTTGACGAGCGACACCGGGCAGTGTCGTTGCACTTTGCGGCGCTGGTTGGGTGCAATGGGAGCGTAGCAGACGCAGAGCGAGACAGCCCTGCCTTCGCTCTCAGCCTGCTGCACCTGTCTGCTCACAGACAGGCCGGGGAGCTTTGGCACCAACAGTAGCTCACGGACATGGACGGATTTGCATTGGGGGAAGCAGATGCAGAGCGATGGTGTATGGTGTAGTAGCTTCTTGTCTTCTTAAATGACAATGATTTCCTGAATGATTACAAATGTCGATGCTTGCTGCTGTAGAACAATTCGCTGAATTCTAGTTCTGTGCATGTAAAAATATATTCAGTTACTGAAATCTAACAAATATAATGAATTCCTTTTTCTTTCTCCTTCTTCATGTACCATCACAAGTTAGGTGGGCTGAATACTGACACTGAAATCTGATGCAAATGAACTAAATAACTTGAGCATTGCCTTTGGCTTAATGTCTTGGAGTCAGTATTTAGGCACCTGAACAGCTACATGTGGATTACAGAACAGGGAATTAAACTTTTTTTTTTCCCTGTCATACATCTTAAAAGAATAATAGGTGACATTTGCTAATCAGTAAAAACACAAGACTATAGTCCTACAGATGATAAAGTGGTGCTTTAGTAAGCAAATAAACTCTGTAGTAAACTGTTTAATTCTTTGGATATGGTGCCATCCTTGTTTAACTAGCTTGCACGTTAAATGTTTGTGACTGTAGGCACCAAGGTTCAACCAAAGTAGGGTAGGTCTTTAGGGCATTTCTGTCTAGCCTTCTGCCTCTTGGCTGTTTCCTCTCCATTCACATGCTCAGTCTCTTGAGTGGCTATCATGTGAAAAAGAGCTGGGGGAATTTACTAATAATGTAAAGGGTTGTTCTGGAAGGATGTTACGGATCTGGAGTATGATGCTTACTGTTGCAAAGATCAGGATAACCATCTTATTGTACCTGTTTATCCCCTTCTCCTCTCCCTTCCTTTTATAGCTTCCAAAAACCAACTGTATTTTCATCTGTCGGAATAAAAAAAAAGGCTGTTATGTGTACATTCACTCTACTTTTATTGGGATAGAAAGTACTTAACTAGTCACTCTGAAGGTATTGCATTTATCTTCTGGAGAGGTCAGTGTTTCCTTTACATTTCCATAGGACCTCCTAGGTACAGTATGGATATTGAATCCAGGTTAAATAAATATTGGAAACTGCTCTTACCTGTTCTCAATCATTTCCAAATGTACCAGCCTGGTGATGTGGAGCCCAGATAGGCAACTGTTAAATCACTCCTTAAGTTGATAGGTATGTATTGATGTCCTTGGCAAATTTATGTTTTGGTAACTTGCAGAGATTAACACATTAATCTTTTGCTGCATGATTCTTCCTGATTCTCATACTCTGAAATTGAAAACTGTTGTATATTTGGACCTAGTTTGTCTTAGCTCATACTGTTTAGATCAGCATTTAGGTTGGACTCATAAAATGTAGCAGCTGTATCTCATGCTTTGATCAAACAAAAAAAAAAAAATTCCTTTAGGTTTACAGATTTAGATTCAAGTTTCTTTGCTCTAATCCTAAAACTGTACCATAGGAATAATAATCTGAAGAAAAAATGTCCCTTCAAAAAAAATGCTGGTTATATTCATATTTTAAAAGGAGCCTGAATTTTAAAGTAATTTCAATTTATTTTTCAAGTTCTTTCAATTTGTTTTTGGATATGTCTTTCCATCACTCCTTATTTTCTTAATTCTACTGCTATAAAGCAGATTTTACAGAGAGACTGAAGTGAAAAAGCATGTGGCTTTTTGTTGCTGTTTTGGGAATTATTCTTGAAACCATGACAAAATTAATAAGAAGAGGAAAAAAGCAATAAACCTTTTTTTTTTAAATCAGTTTTACCTTCTGCTTCATTATGTGTTTAGTTCAGTAGATAAGTCAATAGCAACATCTGTAACACAGTGAATTAACTTAATAGAAAAAGTTTGGAAGCAGTAAATTAGTGACATGGCAACAAACTTCACTATAGACAGAAGACAGGACCAATTTTATTTTTTTTAAATAAAAATTTATAAGGTGGCAGGTGATTAAAGAAAGTAATATGTACTCAGAGTTTAAAAAAAGAGAATTGCAGTTCAGTATAAAAGCATAATATACAGAAATCTCGGTGATCTAACTGTGGAAGGAGAGAGGATGGACAGGTTTCTCTCCTGGAAGTGAGCGGAAAAGATGGAGCACCTCTGGAGAAAACTGATGTTCCACTCCTCCCGTGGCTGGCTGTGTTTTGAGTCTGTCACAAACATCCTGTGTGACTCTGGGCAAGCCTGTTTTGGAGAAATTGTTGGTATGATACACCCTGGTAATGAGGAGAAGGAATGTGGCACAGCCAGCTGGGATTTTGTTGTACAATACAGCTGCTTGTAAGCAGGAGCAGGGTCTGAGTTCACAAAGGAACAAACATGAAGAAAGACTTTGCAATTGATTGCTCTTCAGAAGTTCAGATGTTTTTATGAATCTGATCTTGTGAGGAGGCTTGACATGTTTTCTAACTCCTGTGTTTGTTAATATAAGTCCTGTTCCACAAATCTGTGGGTTGCTCTGGTGGAATTAGGATGATCCATTTGAAATTTCTCACTTGGATTTCTGAAAGATGTTTGACAAGATTTCTCTCCAGAAGCTCTAAAGAAGATTTAACAGCCATGAAATAAGGAATAAGTTTTGTCTATAGCTAAGGAGGAAAAAAAGTAGGAAATAAAGGGGAAGGATAAATAACAAGGTTTTATTATCAACAGTAGAAGGTCACCAGCATTTTTTTTTTTCCGAGATGACTGAGACTTGTGCTCTTAGACAGAACCATAAATGAGCTGTAGAGGGAAGCAGATGGCAAAACTGAGGAGTTTACTGAGCTGTTTGGTGTGGTAGAGACTGAGTCTGCCTCTGTGATGGGCATTACAATGGCAGATGAAAACTGAGTTCAGTTAAATGTTGAGGATTTCTAGGCTTTTTCTCCCCTTTTCAATTTTATATCCAAAGTAATGAGCTTTGAGATAGTTGATAGAACTAAGGATGGAGATCTTGTGCTTATAGTTTGTAATTTAACAAAAACATCTCTGTGCTCACTAGCACAGGATGGTGTAATTTTATTTTTCTTTTTACATCACAGTTTGAAGTTTTGTAATGCGTATTTGTGTAGGTTTTCTGTAAAAAAATATTTGTTAATGGTACATGAGAAACCTTTAGCTTTCTGTATCAGCATCAATGACTGTGTAAATTCTATGTTTAACTGCAAAAAATGTAAAACTTTCTGCTTTTCTGAGATGGTACTGCTGAACTGGCTATAGCTAGATATTTTACATGCTAGAGTAAAGATGTTACTTCTCTGTGGAGTTAGAGTATAGAATGATATTCATCACAGTTTTATTAAGTGACTATTATTCAATACTTTTAAATTTAAGTTGATATTTACAGTAGTGTGAATTTTCTGAAAGCAATTTTCATTTTCTTTTCTACTTGTAGTGCATTGCAACTGTAATTGATAAGATGGAGAGTGATCCTGCCATCTAGTGATGTAGCAGCATGGAAATGTATTCCCTGATTGTGAACATGAGCACTTGTTTGTATTCAGGAAATAATGTGATAGGTGGAGTACTTCTTTATCTAGGATATTTATAGGGAGGTCTAAGTGAATAATTAAAGAGGACTACAGTAAATCAAGGTTTGTTGTTTGGGTTTTTGTTTTTTTTTTTTTTTTTTTTTTTCCTTTAACTTGGAAAGATCTGAAATAGTCTAGGGAATTATATTGGAGTAACTGCATTGGTGACTGAGAGAGCAGTACCTCCCTGACCTTGCTGTCCACTTTGAACCCAGTATATTTGCCCCTGGCAGTTTTTACAGCCAGGCTGGATAAGGCTTTGAGCAACCTGGCCTAGTGGGAGGTGTTCCTGCACATGGCAGGCGGGCCTGGGATTAGATGATCTTTAAAGACCATTCCAACCCCGTAACATTCTATGGTTTGTAATATGCCTCATCTGTAGTAGTAAAAACAATTCTTACGTTCATAATTAAACAAATTCTATTAAAACTTTCTCAGATAGTCTGTATCGCCTTGTTCAGGTAATTGCAAATATGGTATTAACATACCAGTGTGTGATGTCTGTCCTGCAGGCTCACTGCAACTGGTGTGAGGCTCCTCTCCTTGTTCTCCCATGACAGTTTTGGTTCTGAATCCTGCTGGAGGAGCAGCTGTAGTTTGGCCCCCCTGAGCTGTGCTTTGGTGGAACAATTCTCTGGTTATTGACCACCAAAGGAGTGTAAGCAGATCAGTGAGCGGAGCCAAGTTAGCTTCTGCATAAGCCTTGTGTCCAGATCCTGTCAAAGCTGCTACTTAAGTAAGTGCCCTGGGTGCCTAAATGCCTAAATTCCTAGACTTTGATGGACTCCAGACATCTTACCCAGTGCTGCAAAGTTGTTGCTCAGAAGTGATTAAATTGTAGGAGCACAGGAGCATGCTTGTTATCTGTGTGTCTGATACTCTCTCACCCTCCTTTCTGGTAGTGAGCTCAGCCTCAGCCACCCCCGTGGCTCCCCTTGCTCCCCCTCGCCCCAAAGGCACCAAAGGCACCCCTGCAAAGCTGGGCGCTGCAATAAAGCAGTTTTCATTCACAGCATGCAGCTAAGGGGGGAGTCGCCCATCATGGCTAAAGGCTCTTGTCGCTCTGGTCCTTTTCTGTTGGCTTTCCAGTCAGGTTTGCCTGTGTTATGTTTTGCTTGAGTTCAGGCCAACACGAAATAGTATCCAGCTGCCCTAGTTGATATTTAATCGCTTTTGGTGCTTCAACCTCTACGTGTTCCAGGATCAGATTCCTCTGGTTTGTCTTGTCACATGAACATCAGCATTTTAGGATGTTAGGTGGGTCAGAGCATTGGGTGAATTACCTGTTTCTGTGTGTTAGCAATGTGGCAGTTCACACATGAGTGTCAGGGCTGTCACAAGTACCATACACTCAATTAAACTGGGAAAATCATATTTTCCACTGAGTGACTTCAGCTATGCTGGAACGTAAATGTATTGAGCTGCTTAGGTTAAATATTTCACTAAGTTTACTACAGTTATTTAAATAAAAATTGTTGGAATGAATCATTGCTTCAGATGTTTTCAACAGCATCTGAAATGGGTACATGAAAAAAGCAATGTAGAATGTAATAGATTTACAGATTATGAAAGGGATGCTAGTTTATAATATTATTTGCCATTTAAAATTTTAGTAATGGCACTTTTATGTGGTTAATGAGCTCTGAAAGTAAATCAGAATTGAAACTTAAGGTGATATTTTTGTTTTCGATGAACATTGAGAATTGGTATAGTTTTTAGCTGTATTTGCATATTCCTCAAGAACATGGTGCAAGGTTAAGTGGCATGGGATTTTTATCTCAAATACGCACTAATAATGTATTTTTGCCTTTTATGTTTCATTATGTGCCCCTTTAAGGGAATATCTGTGTGTGTATATATATGTATAGCTGTGGTTTCTTATGCTTTGGCAAATTTTATTCTATAGAAATCTTATGCGGAGTTCACTGTATACTGTGCATTAAATGCTTTTGTATAAACAGTTTGCTTTTCAGCATATAATGTTAAGTGCTTTGAGATCTATTACTGAAAGATTCTGAGCGGGAACTGGGTACTGAGGGGACAGTAAGATGTGATTTGTTATGGCACTGAATATTACACATTTCAGTAGCAATTGGCAAAATCTCCCTCACTCCATTTACTCCATAGGGAATCTCTTGTTGATAAGGACAGCTTTTATTCAAAGCAGAGAGTTTTGCACAGTCCTTAGCACTGGTTTTGTGATAAAGATTAACTTGTAGATCATAACTTGGTCTTTTATGTTGAGTGCATTCATTTGTTTGAAGAATGTTGGCTAAAACTGGGATCCTGCCATTGCAGGGGCATGTCTGACCTGACAGTGCAACTCCAAAGAACAGAACCTAATCTGAAATTTTTGTGTGTGTGCTTGTTTATGTAGAGAGCACCTCAGTCCTGCTAGTGTTTGTAAGAGGTTCCTTGTCCAAAATTCACCTGTAACTGTACCTTGGTTGAGTTACGAACTGTACCTGTGGTGTTAACATACAGGGTTTTTTTTCTCTTTTTTGCAGAAGACAAAATGTGACTTTAGCCAAGTCTTTGGCATTATTATCTGATCCTTTGGGGTAACATGTACGAATTGTATAAAAATTAAAGTGCTCTATATTTTTAGGCAAGCCTAAAAGCTCTTTATGAAACCCCCTTTCTATAGCTTATTTGCTGTGGGCAGGTGAGCATGGGTGCTCACAGCTGGTGTGTAGCAGCTGGTTGAAACCCGAGCCTGTGCTGCTCCAGGGAGGTGGCAGTCAGGGCAGCAGGGAGCTGCTCCAGCCGTTTCAGACTTCTGCAGCCCAGAGTTACTGCTCATAATGAATATCCTCTTTCTGTTCTCAGCATGTACGTCAATATTGGGAGAAACTAGTTGAGAATGAACTACAGACAGGTACAGGTCATTGTTAGCCAGGTGATTAATTACTGTCATTAGGAAGCATTTGGAAGTTCCTGGTGTGCGCTTTTAGAAACGTACAGTGAGTGAAGCTCTTTAGATTTTGATGGATTTGTCCATTGTATTAAAGGATTATTAAAATTATTAGATGCACAGTTGAAGTATTAATTTTCTGAACATATTTATCAAGAAGAGGTTATAATTATAGTCTACTTGATAATATTATACACATCACGCTCCTTCTGGCTGGTTTTTTCCCCCTGCAACTGTGTCAGAAATTAATTAATATATTTGAAAACAAGTGTGAAAACTTGTACATTTATAATTACACCATCAATATAATTTTTATTGTGCTTTTACAAAGGCGTATTTATCCTACAAAAACAGCCTGGAAATACATAAGTTATGATGATGATCACAGAAGTACTGGGGTTATATGTGAAGCAGATGGCATTCCTTCTTATTGGGGAAAAAAGGAGCAGATTAGATGAAATTAAACTTTTCTGTGTGAACTCAGGGCTTTGTTGTAAAATGACTCAGAGTGAACAAGGTACTTTCCACAGAGGTACACCCAGCACAATCCTTGGGCCCAGAAAACTTTCTTATTTCCATTTTGCTTTTAAAACCACATCTTTCGTTGTGGCAGCTGTGTTTTGCCATCCTGTTTACTTTCCCGTTTCGGAGTAGAATGGAAGAACATGGTGACACGAGCTACCTCTTGTGTTCAACCTCTTTAATTACACACAGGGGTTTTTCCTGCAGTATGGTTTTGTGTTCCCCTCTACCCCTCCTGAAAGGCTGCATAATCGCCTGTTTTAATTGTTTGATTTCAGATAATTTTCTAAAAGATTAAAAATAGTAACAGCAGTGTTTTGCCATTAAGCAGAAAGAGGCCTTATTTCTTCCTGTATGTCTTTTACTGAGATATGGTTGCCTTTTTTTTTTTTTTTTAAAGATCTCATTATGGAAGAACTAATCTTCATTTTTGCATTGGTGAAAATTAGTAAATATTAAGGAAATAAAAGATCTGAATTTACTAACCTGTTTTTTTTAAGCTTTCAGTTAAAATGTTGCAAAATCTGCAACATATTCAGAGACATGTAAGGTACTGTAAATTAAGATGCGTAAAGTAACCATTGATGCAGTTTTATGGCATGCATTTTTTTAGTGTTTGTTCAATAGATACCAAAAACTGTATCACAAATGCCAACAAAAGGCTGAAACTGAGGAATCTTTTTTTTTTTTTTTNNTTTTTCCCTCCCCTAGCCATTTGGGAACTATTTTTTACATTTAAACACTGGTTAGGGAGCATCTGGCATGCTAATTTGTAACACTAGTGTATTACAAATTGTCTTAAAGGATCCAGCTATAAAAGGAACACCTAATGCAACAAACTTTTACAACATACAGTGTGATCTAAGCTATTAAAATCAGATCATTACTTTAAAATTCAGAGTTCTCTTTTCTCTTTGGGAAGATGCTGTTACAGAGTAGGGCTTGTCAATCTTCAGGATCTGTGGACTCGTAGACATTTTCCAGTGATAGGCTTTATTAATTTGTGAATCAATTCTTTCTGCTTCTTCCCTTATTCCAGCCGCTGGAGACATATCAGATATATGGATCTATTTTGAATCTGGAATCAAGAAAAAAAGAATTAGCATTTTTTGAGGACAAAGACTGCTAATTCTGAATGATTTGGGGTGATAACAGTATTATTGCAAAGGTAATTTTATAACATGTTTATCTCCTTAATCAGCCAGTTTAGCAGTTAAAAACACTGCTTTATTTCTAAATTAGTTGTCAGCAGAACAGCAAGGTCCAGGAGGATTACTGGTGTTTGGTGCAAGTTTATTGCTTGAATTCCAGCACTGTACTTGGTGCAAACCAGTGAGGCTGCAGATTTGTGATAGTGTCTAAATAAATATCTGAGCGTGTGGTGGTGTGACACAGAACTTCCTCCTGCAGCTGGAGAGTAGCACATGGCAGAAGGATGGAAACGTTCTGCTGTTGGCATAAATGTTGTATTTGGGGACTTCTGACCAACTTTTGTTCATCCACATGTGGGTAAACATGGCGACAGACTCTCTGTAACTCAGTAACTTGTGATACTTTCAGTGGGTGTCTAATAGCAGCTGTAAATGGGAATGCAAAATATGTACAAGGTACAGAAAAAGTCACAAGTACAGGGACTTTTGAGTATTTGACTGCAGTTTCATCCATGATGATTTTATATATTTTGAACACAGTGGTTCCTATTTGTATGTGAGATTAACATCTCAGATGTTAAAAGCTGTCCTTATCAATAACTTAATTCCCCTTTTTTATCTTGAGTTTTTGGTCTGGGATGCTTTTGCTTTCTTTTATTGGCAGGTAGCTGAATAAGATTTTTCATTCTCTTAGTAGTTTTATTGAGCACTAAAATGTTTTTATCTGCAGTGTAGCAGAAATGTAGTGCAAAATGTTTCTGCTGAATCTTCTATTTCTGTGCATTTTAAACCACCAAAGATGCTTCTGGAGAGGCACAAGGAATGGTTTGTTTCCAATTTTAGTAAACAGTTCTGTATTTCTTAAGGGATCTTCCTTCTGGTTCTTTATTCTGCAGTATTTTATATGTGTAATTGGGTTTATGTATTTCACATTGCTTTGGTGAATACTTTGTGTTATTTTTCTAAATAGAAATGCACTTTTCTTCCTTATGTTATCCCAACAGATAGTGAACCCAGATGTCACTCTTCAGGGCTTTTGATGTTCTGGTGAGGTGTATCCTAAACTCGTGTTGCACAGTTCATCTTGAGAGTGCCAAGTGGATGAGCTGGCTCACTTGTTAGCTTTGTCTGGATGCAGTTTGCTTATGGGTTTCCCACAATTTACCTGGCGTGTGCAGTTTATTTGTGCACAAAATCCAGCGCAGATCCCTTGTGAGTCTTGTGTGTGGACGTTTTTTTAGATGGGAGGAGAATCCTTCACACTTGTCTTCAGCTGAGATGTGGAAGCTGTGAGCTTTCCTTCTGTGTTCTTGCCCAAACTGGCAGGTCAGGGTGCCCTCCAGACTGACCAGACCATGCAACTGCTGGTATTAATACTGTTAAGTGACCAGTTTTGCAATGTATTCATTTTCAAATATACACATTTTCAAACATGTACATTTTCAAATTTTCCTTCGCAGTGAACAGTTTACATTTGGATGTGGTTAAGGGTTTAAATACGCCGAGTTGCAGCCTTAGGTTTTTCTTCATTTAAGACCTTCACTCAGGTTTTATTTTGCCCTATTAGGTGTGTTGGTCTGAATTGAGGAGAATCAAGTGAGTGGCTGCTGCCATTCCTCTGGTGGGGAGGCTCCTGGCCAAGCCTTGGAGAGAGCATTTATGTCCCTATGAATCTGTCTTCAGTAAATGGTGTTCATCTTAAGGCAACATTTTTTCCCCTGGAAGACAGTTCTTTTGGTGCTGGACAAATAGGTAAAGTTACTTCAAGGTGGGAGAGACATTTCACTCTTGTTTTATGTATTTAGGAAGCTGCTGTTGCTGGTTTTTTCATTTCCCCCACTTTAAAATGTTTTAGCTAATTCAGGATGTTTCAAGTTATTATTCTAGACAGTCACTTAAATAAAAATAAACAATTTAAAATACATCATTAAAAATATGTTATGCCCAAAATGGAGTCAATGATGTGTCCCACAGGACCAGAAAATGAACCTTGGAATATTATGGACAATTTAAAATGGGCAGATTTAATTATAGCAGGAGTGTGCAATTATTGAATGAGGTATGAGAGACATGGGAAATGTTCCCATCTAAATAATGACCAGAATGTGCTTGTTCTAATAATATTCCATAACACATTTAGGGCCCTAGGATTACAACACTTTCAGGTTATTAGAAGATGATGATAATAGTGTGTTTTATTGCCAAATTACTACCATATTCTCTGAAGTATGAAGTGATATTAATGACCATTTTCAATAACGAATAACATTTTGCAACATCAGTAGCATTTAACCATATTAAAATATGTTGTGTTGTGCAGTAAAGCCCTGGGGTATAGAGATGAAAACTGAAGAGTTTAATTTTGAGATGCAACTGGGAAATTATTCGGATGTTCAAAAAAGCTTTAGGGTGAAAATACATTAATGAAGTATGTTTATTTTTAAACTATTTGCAATAAATAAAAAGATGCATGTATATTACCTAGTTTTAATTTTGGTTTATAAAAATGTTAACATTGGTGCATGACCTACATTCTGTTTAGTGTGCTATATAAAATTTCAATTATCTACATGTCTGTTAAATCTAGAAATGAGCCAATAAAAGAGAAAATTAGTACATATATGTAAATGAGTGCTGGTTGGAATGCATATTAAAAATATTTTTCATGAAGGAGGAAGCTTTATGGAATAGGTGACAACATTCAGTTTCTCTAGTAGCATATTCTCTTAATGAGAAGCTCTGTGTTCATGCAATTTACCAACAGCCATTCTTTACAGATTTGTCTGCTCCTTTAACTGTAAATATTGCAATATTTGTTTTGCCAAGGTCAGATGCTCAGACTTGGTGACATTATTGTCATTGATCCCATCAACTGTAACTCTCATACCATCTGGTTAAGTTATTATGTTAATTACAAGTAAATAAGTCAATTCCAGTCACTCACAACTGCCAAAGATGGGTAATTTCATGATGTCAAAATATGCCTCTGAAGCTAAATAAATCCTCTGTACATCTTGTGTGTTATGGAATGTTGTAAAAACTAAAGATGTGTTTTCCTGTGGGAGCATCACTTTCATTTGCTTAAAACAAATCTGAGTTTTATTTAGAGTCATAAAAATAAGGAAATCATACTGTGGTTTTATAGTAACTGTAAGGTGCTGTAAAATATATGTAAGTTACCATCTTGATGCTGAGTCAGCAATTGAAGAGTTGCATATGATGTACTTTCTAATTGTACATGATATTTTATACTATACAAATCTGTTAAATGGGCACAATAAGGTACATTAAGGAGTAGTTTACAGCCTCAACCATGTATTTAATATCAGTTGTGGAAGTGTCAGTATTGCAAAGCTAGACATGGGTCTGTACAGAAATAATTGGAGGAACTTGCTGTCTGTTGACTTAGAGCTTTAGTTCTGCTTAAGGATATGAAAGTTAAATCTGTAATTTAATTCTGTGCTAGACTGTGGGAGCTTCAGTTCTGTTCTCCCTTAATGTACAAAGATCATGATCTGAGTGCTGAAAATTCAAGAAATTCAATTTTAGAAATCCTTGGAATTTGTTCAAAGTTCATCATGAGAGTATCATTCTTGTGATACTGCATGAGAATGTGTCTTCATAAACTGAAGCATTCGGGGTTTAAGCTAAAACTTGGTTTATGAAACTCTGGATTAAAATCACAAGATCTTGGTGAAATGCTAAAAATTGAAAACCTCCAAATTTTACTTAGGACTTCAGTGAGTCCTGGTTCAGCTGCCAATTTAATGTGAATCTTTTTTGGCCAAACTGTTTTGAAATGATCAGTTTGTGCCTCTTACAAAACTTGGGACTACCCCAGCTGTTCCTCTTTTTCTTATCTCACAATTATTCTGGTACTTAAGATTAAAATAAAAGTCTTGTTCTAGTCATAAACAGAAACTTTGTTAGACTATGTCAGATAATAAAATCTGGTGTCCCACCAGTCTTCATGGCTTTAGAGCTGTAGGGCACTGAAGAGGTGCTGACTGGTGGCTTTGCTACTGGAACATGGCCTTGGAAGTCATTGTGTCTAAATGAACAGAGTAATTTGAAATCTCTTAGGGAAGGATTTAGTGCTTGGTGGCACAATATGCAAATTATTGCTTGGTAACAGGGCATGTAATACAATTTGAGATGGAGTTTTAGCTAGTCCAGTTTTATGTGTAATAACTCAAAAGCAATAACTTAAACATTATGCTGTTTATGTTGGCATCACAGTTTAATATGGTGTATTTGACTGGATACTGTTTAAATAAAATGCATACGGAGGTGCACGTGTGTATTAAATGGCTCTTGTAAGTAGTGATAATAGCTTTTTATTGGTAAACACTGATAAATCCAAAATGTGTGTTTTCTGGTGGCAGAAAAAAGTAAATGAGCTCTTTCTTCCCATTCTGTACTCAGAAGTGCAGTTGCCTGCTATGCTGTAGAAAAGAAGCGATGTGTGGACTGTCTTCTCTTCAGCTGATGGGCTGTGCTCGATTTGGAACACTCCCTGGTGGGCATGTCCTAGTTCCTGATGTTCTGTAATGGCACAGGGAGAGTTCTGAGCAGTGATGATTGTGGGGAGTGCAAAGTGCTGTTCATTTTGTAAATTAGCAGTTGATGGCAAAGTCATCAGTGTATGTTATGTTTTCCTTCAATGATGGCTTACAGAAATGGTATTGTTTGGTACATAATTTTGTAATTTTTTTTCTTCAAATAAGAGCCTCAGTTATCATGTAGGAAGGCAGTGATGTATATATATATGTGTGTATGTATTTGTATGTCCAGGTTAAATAGATGTTTGTAATGTATTCACTAGGACAGGACTGCTCTATGATTATGTGTATTCTAGTCTTACTTAAACTCTCTTGCTTTTTAAGGGTCTAAATTCATCAGTGATTCAGGTGCAGATTTCTAAGGGAGAATATTGTCAGCTTGAAAATCACATTTAATTTAGAAGATTGTGTGTAAATACTGAAAAGTATTAAAAATAATTTAAGCAAGAAGAATATTTCTAATGCATTTAGTTTGTCTTTGAATAAAGTATATTGTATCCCTGTGCACATGTTCTTCTCCATATTTGATAGAAGGAAAGGTATAGTAACAAAGCCACTCTTTATTAAAATCAAAAGAGGTTTTGTAATGATCCCTCTCTTTAGGAGGGAACCCTGGTGTCTTCACAGGAAACGTGTGTTTGGTTTTATTTTAAAAAATGGGTGCAGAGAGGATCCACTTTTTCTATACTTTCATGTGGCTGAGTGTGCTGCGACCCCACTCCGGTTCTTTCTGGGTCCTGGAGAAAATGCTTTGGATATTGTTGATTTGTCCAGAGAGTCCCAATTACTTACTTTCTAACAATGGAGGGGGAAAANGATGATGGACATAAACCTGAGTAGAAAGAAGGACTCTGCCAGCAGGACAACATGGTTGCTGTGCCTAATGACAAGAGGAAAATAGGAGCTATAGAGGGAAAAGGGGCAGAAGGGATATTACTCCTACCCAGCCTCAGAAACAAAGACCAGAAGTGGTTCTTAATTTTTGTTGAACTTACTCTTTTTAATCTCTTAGCCCTGGATAAACAGCTGTGGCTTGAAGTTGTGGTTGGGCTTTGCCCACACAATGGTCAGTGTGGGAGACTGCACAGGGAGAAAGTGGGAGAGGTAACCCCCTTCCCACGGCCACTGCCGTGCACTGTGGAGCCCACGCTGGTGCCAGGATGCCCAGGACAACTCTCTGCTTGTCCCGCTCTGCTGGGGGTCATAGCTGAAGGGAAGCACTTGTCCAGTGTTGGGAAGGGTGGTCTGGGCAACTATTCCTAACCTAGGAAGAGGATTTTGAGAAATTGAAATATTTACAATAGTTTTAAAGCATTGTCAGACAAGAGATTTCTCAATTTTCTCATTTATGAAATTGAAGTATTCTTAGCATACTGCAGCCAGTGCTGCTCTCACTACAGTCATTATTTAGACCTTGGAAGCACAAGCAGCCTGTTGTTGTTTAATTTACTGGAATAAGTGTAATCCTTTAGTGAATTGTTGAAATTACTGTAGCCAACAGCATTAGATAGCTCACAAAGTAGCATACAGAGCTTTGGTGAAAGCTAATCTTTTTTGTTTTGGGTTATCACAAGATTCCTTCTGATATTCTTCATACAATTTTATCTGTTTCATATCAAATAAAGCTCTGGGTTTTGTAGCTCAAACAGTGACATTCCTTTCAAAATGCTGCTTGTGCTATGAATTTGCAAGTGCTGGGATTGGCAGTGTAGTAGCTCCATTTTCAGTCCGTGTGGAAGATGCACTAAGTGTTCAGCAGAGGTCACTGTAAGTTTATGGTTTAGACATTTTAATGCAACTTATCAAAATGTAGTACTGAAAATATGAATATTACAACTATGACATTCTTGTGCCTGCATTAGCTTTGAAATTAAGCACTGTCAGTGTCAAGAAAGATCTTTTCTTTGTGAAAGTAGTAAGTGGAGGTGATTACAAGATTTCAAAGAAACCTGAATAGCCTTAAGAAATGTGGCATACACCCAGATTTTCCTAATCTTTAGCATTACTTATCAAGATTTATCCATATGCAGGCTTCTGTAAATGTGCCTTCTCCTCCTTCCAAATTGTGTCACTCCTTCCATCCCCCAAGAACCAGGTGTGTGAGTGCTCTTCCCTAGCACAAATGTTTACACCTTCCTGGAGCTCACTTCAAGATGAAGACTTTCCTATGTGGCTTTCCTGTTTGCTTTGTGACTTACTAAAGGCAGCATTGAAATCAGCTATAAGCTCCACCTGTCTTCCAATTCTGTATATTTTCTCCTGTTCTCTTCATCATTGCAATAAGCTTTTAAAGCTCTGTGGCAGCAAGTAACCTTTTCCTGCTGTTTCCCCCTCGGACTGTGCACCTCTACTCTGCCATTGTCGTGGGGGATCTGTAGCAGTCCTCATCATCTCCTGTCTGAGAGTGTTTTCCATTAACAAACCAGCTTCTGAAAGAATGCTGGTTTAAAGCTTTTTGTTTTCCTACTACCAATTGCTAATTATAGCTGTGAAAACCAGTCCTTGGAGAAATCTCAAAAGTCACTCTTCTTCTAAAGACAACTTCCGATTCTGATTAACCAGAAAGCTAATGAGGCTTTCGAGTCTTCTGGATTTTTCACTTGATCTTAGTTCTTCAAGGGCTTGTATAATCTTATTATGGAAATAGTGCCAACAGATGTTTGCAATTTTGCATCCACTGCAGCTTTATCACTGCACAGGCATGGGAGACACTGAAAGTTGATTAGCAGAGAAAATCAGGTGGAGTTAGATTGTTGCTCTATCTTTAGACGGAACAAGAAGGAGTTCCAATTTCAAGACGTTATAGAAAGGAGGAGTTTATTTAACCAAGGACATTGCAGGCTGGAAATCATGTTTGTGAAATTTACACTAAGGAGTCTTTTGTTAGATCAGCAAAAAGAGCCTTGTCCGAACATATCTTCTCATTTTATGCTGACTCTTTGTGAGTTTACAAATATTTTTTGTGGTTGCACTGAGGTGAGACTGAAGTTAAGTAAACTGGGAACCCAGCATGGTGAGCCTTGCAATAAATCATGCCTGTATTTGTAACTTTGGAAAAAACTAGTTTTGGTGGCTGCCAGATACAGGAACTGTATCATTAGTTCCATGCCTTGGTATGGATCTGTGGCTTTTCAGCTGTATTCCATTTTAGTCATGAGTCACAGTCTTTGGAAAGCCAGAAAGCCTCCCCTAAAAGTGCCTTGAGGGTGGAAGCAGATGTAGTGGTCAGTGGCACTTTGTGTATTTCCTTGTTCCTGCTCATCGATGTAGTGAAGTTTTTGAGTATGCCTCATTCCCAGAGATGCATCTGGGGCAAGGTGGATAGCAAAGGGGTTGATCTGTCCCACACAGAACAAAAAATTGTGGCTTCAGCTTTGGCAAGGACTCAGCAATTCAGAGACAATCTACAGTTCAAAGTAATCTCATTGGGCAGGTTTTATGGAAAAATGTTTTGTTACTATATTATTGAAATGTATTTTTTATAACTATTAATGCTGTAGTGTGATTTTGCAGTCTTTTCAGTGAATAGCCATAGTTCTAACCATGTATTCTAACACTAAATATGTAAGTAACAGTGAAGAAAATCTTTGAAATTCAGCAGTGGCTGTGTGCTTCAAACCACAGTCCTACTATGACTGATTATGCATATAGATCCCACGGGGACCTCAACCATGTTGCTGCAGTCTTTAAACGCAGGTAAGGCAGAGAACACCTTCAGAATCTCAGCCTTTGGCAAAAGGCACGTCATTTGCAGCCTTTAGAGAGACTTTTCATTACAGTGGCTTCCAGCTGCTGCTGTTTGCACTGGAACATAAAACCTTGTCCCCAGTCCCATTCTCCTTCTCTTCATGTTCATGTAGAAGGTAATTGATTATTATTCTTTTACAATTATTCTCACTTTGTTTACAAATAGATTATGAAAGGTTAAAAATAAGGACCTCACCATGCAGTGTTCAGTGACCAGGTGCTACCCAGGATTCAGCTGAAGTTCAGTTGAGAAAAGTGAAGAAGCAGCCTCCAAGGAGAGAGACCTAATGTGCATGCTTGCTTCCTTAAATTGCCCCCTCCACAAAACTGTATGTTTCTTTCAAAATAGTGCATTTAGTTGCCTTTGATATAAAGAGTGAAATAACTCTTTGGCTTTATCTGTACTTTGATTAGTTATTGACATTTTGGCTCTTTGTGATCTTCTACATATTAATATTTAATATACAAAAGACTAGGGTATTCTTCCCAGCAATAACATTGCTTAAGGAGATATATGGACCAGTTATAAGGAGAAACAAAAGGGCAGCCCCTCTAGGGACCTGCTCCTTCCTATAACTTGGTCAGATTGGTTTTAGTTCTTTGTAGTTTAAGTGTCATGATGATAGTACTGTCTTCTACACCCTTTCAAATGTAGGCACTGACCTGGGGATAAACTTAACCTCCATGAAATTAGGTTTTCTCCTTTTACAACCAAGTATCCCTTTCATTGCTACTATTCTGAGAGTGTATCTTTATTTATTTATATGTGTAGATTTAAGACTTTCATAGCTGTTTACAAGCAATGGCTCAGCTTGGGTTGTGTAGCCAATTCTGGTCTCTTTTGAAATAGTCTTCTGAAAGAAGTTTTGGATGTAGCAAGTAGTTACCTAAATTGAATTGAATTTGAAAAATTTTTTGTGTCCAAATCGGGTGTGTGAAAACTCTTGCTTCCTAGCTCAGAGTGTCACTAATCCAATTTTTTTTAAAAGATAAGATTGCTTGAGTGTAAATTTAATCCGGGCAAGGTCATTGGGAGAACTTGGAGTCATCTCAGCTAGGCAAAAGAACAGTGTCTTTGTGGAGAGCACAGACTCTTTCTGCTGAAATTAATTTTCTCAGTGGAGAAGACAACAATTTTCCTTCACTTTGTCTTCTGAGAGTTGTTACATTACTGCATGCATCTTGAAGCCTTCACAGATATCAGAAAAGTGGATGTTCTTCTGAAAAATCTACGAAGGAAAACAAAAAGTTCTACAGAACACCAAGAAAACTGGCTTGATATTAGTGAAAAATGTTAAAATAAAATTAAGATAATAAATAGACCAGCATTATGGCTGGCTAGGGCTGTGGTAGTATACGCTGGCAGTGATCTCTAAAAAAACCCAACAAAGTCCTCTTTGAGAAAGAATCACTTTTTCTGACAAGGCTAGACAATTTATAAAAGTGTCTGCCACTGCAAAATGTACATGCTCCTGGTGTTTGTCAGTACTGAATGGATTTGCTTTTAAACGTGCTAGCATATTTGCTGCCAAAGTTATTTGTCCTCCTGCTGGCTTCTGTAATCAAGCATCATAAGTATGAGTGTCTAGCATCATAAACTTTTTGACAGGAATGAGTTGACTACTGCATTTCCTTTGGCACGTGGGTTCTTGGAGCTGTTAGCCACATTATTGCAACGATCTCCCCCAGCCTTGATGGGACACGTCTGTAAACCTTCAGCAGAAGGTGGAGATTCATGTTCCTTCTCTGATTCTGCTGAGGCACAGCAGTAACCAAATGTACTATGGCATTTCCTCCAGACTGGGAAATGCATGCAACAGGAGTGATACAACATTTTGGACAAAATTTTGGTTCCATGTTTACAAAAATAACTAAGGAGCATAATTCAACATAAGGACTGAGTTAGTGGAGATGAGAGCTGAGCAGATGGCTTAATATTAAGATTTATGAGTCACCTGAGATGCTGAACATGAAATACATGCATATTTCTTCCTATTCTTAGGGATCTGTACACTTTTAATTCTTCTAGTACCTGTATTTTGGTGTCATCTGGCTTTTTGTGACAGGTATTTTTATAGTATCCCAACTGGGTAATGAAATTTTTTTGTTACAGGTTTGCAACTGGAGTGCTAATGAAAGGTCAGCCTGTCATTGTAGAAAGTCTTTTAATTTCTGTTATTGCTGCTCTTTAGAAAATGACTGTCTCTGTTAATTCCCTGGCTAGCAGAAGGAATCATCTAAGGACTTGCTTCAATGTGAAGCCAGCCAGCCTCAGGGCTGAGAATGTGTGTTTCAATCAACCTGGGTGCCAAGGATCGGGTCTGCAAGTCACAGCCCAAATCCCCAGACCTTACTGCACCCTTTGTGCCAGTGTAGCTTCCCAAGTGTTGGGCCACCTCATTTTTCAGACTTTTTGCTGTGTATTTATTGCTTCCATTTTTAGAAAACAATTACCAGAATCTTAATTTAACAGAAGAAAAAGAACTAGTTTTCTCTATGTGTTTTTTTTCCTCCCTTTCTTCTTTTTATCTGTGTCATGGCTTGTTTATTTTGAGCTGGGTGTGGATATATTTTCATTTCTTTTGGCAGTGTGCCTTTCCCACCCAGCCACATGAACAAGAGGGAGCATCTTTCAATTCAGAAGTTGGCAAAAATAACAGAGCAGCAAAATTCTGCCCTTGGGAGAAGGTTAGGTATTCTTTTAAGAATGTGAGAAAAGCAGCAGTTTTTGCCTTGGGGTACCAGGGTGAAAATTGGTATCTTTGCATAGGATCTTTCATTAACACGTGAAAGAACAAAGAGAACGCATGGGAAGAGATACAGAAAAGTGCTACTACTTGGAGAGAAGCACTATCAGCTTCTCATTAGCAGGGATTTGGGGCATTTTGGACATTCCTGGAGTTTTGTAGCTGGTACTGGATGTTTCTGGTTTTCTGAAACTCACATTTCATCTTTACTACCTTTGCTCAGAAGCACTGACTAAGAAAAAATATTTCAGTCTGATATAGTTTAAACTGAAAACTCATTGATCAGTGAGGAGGCATATAAACAACATGTATGGGGATAGTTTTGTGTTTTCATATTTTATGAATAAACAGAATAGGAAAAATGATTCAATTATGAAGAATCAGGGAGTTTCAGTTTTGACCTGAGGATGCAATGATTTATTCCATTAACCAATTCGGATGCTTTGTCACTCATCTACTGTGGCAGATGGAGGATCCCAAGAGACAATTCACTGCAACTCAGCAGGAGCTAAAGTGTAGTTTGTGATGAGATGGGCAGCTGCAGCAGAGCGATGTGGAGAGCAGCATAAGAGGAACATGAGCAGCAGTCTTGCATGTTGCATTCTGGAGCAACATGGCTTTTAAGCAGCATGGATCAAAGTAATGTTGAAGTTCTGGCTTCTGTTGCAAACGTTCTGTTTGGCTGCACTCTTTTACAAAGCACATTCAGACAAGGAAATATTGTACGTGGATGTTTGCAGATCTTGAATTCAAGTTTGACATGAAGAAAACTTTTTCTTTCAAAACATCTATTGTGATGTTTCTTAGTTTAGCAAACTGGAAGCTCTGATAATAGTAGTATTATTTGTTGTAAACATCTTGAGTGTATGTGCTTTTTATGTAGCTACTTAGGCATAGTGCAGAGAACTACTGTCATGCTGTCTTTGACAATATCACACACTTCCACTCTAATTTTTATATTGATTTCTAGTTTATTGATTGGAGATTGTGTAGGCTGTGCTAGTGGGAAATGCTGGTAAGTGCAGCAGAGGTTGAGAAATGGTGGCTTGACTGCTAAGATAAAGAAACCTTCTGTGTTATTACAGAGGTCACTGAGGTTTGTAAAAATGTATTTTTCTGGAGAGTGTATTTATTACAATATTTAAGATGTAATATACTGACTGTGACATCTGTATTCCCAGAAAAGCACAGTGTACTGAAGTTCTAAAGTGACTGTTCATAGTTAAGCTCTGTCATTATCATTTATCGGGCACAGTTGGTGAGATCAGCACTTTACAGAAATGACGTTCCTGGTCAGAGGAGTTTTCATTCTAATTATGTAATTAACATGAATTAATTTATTGACTTGCAGATGAATGAGGATTAGCAAAATTATAAAAAGTGAAAAACCCATTTTAAGCTCTTCTGTACTGTGGTTTCCTTCTTTTGTATGACAGACCTGGACTATACTATCTAATGGAACAGTTGTTTCACTGCAAGAATTATGTTTACACACGGAATTTCATATGCGGATAAAACTTTTTCCTGGTAGGATGAAAGTAAAAAAGGTTCTAAAAATTAAGCAAAGCTAAATGACATACTGGATAAATTTATAAAAATGAAATTTCAGGGAATGTACATAATGTATAATGCATATATTGGTAGAACATTTAACATCTGTTTTATATTACTTGCAGTGACACCACTATAGCAATTTCTCGAGGAACTTGAAATTGCTAACACAGTTACACAGATTTAAGTTACCAGGCTGCTGGGGACGTGAACATCTGTGGAGTAATTGTTTTTCTATGATTTTTAATTCTTTTCCTATTTTCTTAGGTGGTTGTTGTTTGTTTGTTTGTTTTTTTTTTTTTCTTTTTCTCATACTGACAGTTGTAGTTAGCTGCCTAATTGTAGAGTCATTTCAGATCTTCCCTTTTCAGATGCTTGCTAATGGCAGTAATTGATTAATGAGAAGCGCATTAAGGTGTCATTATATAACCACTGAAATGTTTCTTTCCATGTCATGGTCAGTGGCTCTCACTGACCCAGCTGATTAGATCATAAATGCACAACTCCTACTGGAAGTTCTGACGTTTGGGTAAGGGCAGGAGAGAAGATGCTTTTAGTGCAGTTTTACTGTCAGTCCATGTTCAAAAATAATACAGAATTTTATTGAGGCATTTCACATCTAGCTTATAAATTGTTCATGGGGAAAATATTGCTCACAAAGGTAACTTGGAATATAGGCACAAAAGAATATAGACACAATATTTATTCTCTGATTTCAAGAACAGTTATCTATATTTCTCTTTCATAATACGTGACATATGCATAGATGTATGTATATATATATATAGACTCTGGTAAAATTAGTCTTTTACTATTGATTTTATTGTTTAGTTACCTCCTTCACAGAGTCTCAAAACTCTCTACCTGGATGTGTAAATTAATAACATATGCTCATGTATAACATTAATAATCACAGAATAAGATTAAAATAAATAAGGAACCAAATGAAGCACTTTGCATAAAACAGTGCTGGAATTGAAGCTTTATATGTTCTTTTTATATGCAGTTCCCATATAATAGTTTATAAGTCTTTTCCTCCTTGAGTGTAATTTCTTGTGGCTGTGAAATGCAAACTGTAAACCACATTTGGCTTCAGTTGATTATGGAGGGCTTAGTTCTGCTGCCCAAACCTCTGCTAATGCTGTGACACACAGAAGCAGAGTATTTCCCTCGGTGTCACTTTGTATTCAGGTAAACAGGAGATAATCCACATGTTTAACCACTGCAGTACACAAGAGGAATGTTTTCAGTTATTGACTGTGGGAGAGCATGAGTGCTGGCTGGTAAGGACTAATCTGCCCCTTTGTACGGAATTGCATGTATTTCACTTGCTTGCTTCTAGCCTCTTCCATCTTGCCTTGCTTTTGTCTTGGCTCTTCTAGCTCTATAGTTCCAGTTCCTCATTCTTTTTGCTCTGGACCTTTTATTACCCAGTCCAAGTCTCTGCCCTCTCCTCCTGTCCTTTGAAATGATTTCATTCTTTCATCTGTCCTACTGTCATAAGCATCAGTTTGAACCATTATTAATGAAAGTGTCTGCTTACTTGGCATAAGAAGTGAACAAAATGAACATGCCCCCTGCAAATGATGATCCTTAGGGGAAAGTATGGTCTAAATTAAGCAGTGTATTAAAACTTGCTGTTCTTTCTAAAGAATCAATTTCTGTAGATTCTGTCAGTGCAGGTTTCCCCAAAAATTTAAAAATAAAAAACAATGCAAGACCAATCTGTTTGGTTTTTTGGCTTTTCTGCAGCCCAAGTGAAATGCTTTCAGGTTAACTGGTTCCTGTGTTGCCATCCTGTCTAAACTTTCTTCCGGGCTAGAAAATTGATAAGTATCTGATAACCACTGTGGAGACAAAACAGAAACATAAAGATCATATGTTGTGTAATCATCCTGATTACTCTGAGCAGTACTATGCTGCAGGTTTCACTAATCAAGATTAATTGTGATCTCCGCTACGTGAACTGCCATGTAGAGTGGATTGTAATTAAATAAAAATATAATCATTTTAACATTGTGCCACTAATACGTATTTACAATAGGTAGTACTTTTGAAAAGACTCTTACTCCCTACAGTGATTAGGAAGCTGAGTTATATTTTCTTACTGCACAGATGTTGTTAAAAGCTCGTATTTCAGACCATAAAGACTTACTATACCTGAGGCTGTACAGCAGTAGAAAAATGGTTTGTGCATCTGTCTTTTGTGTGAGAATTAAAAAAATCTGGAACAGTAGAGATTTATGGAAAACCTCACTTTCGTGTGTGTGTATATATGTGTTTTAAATATTTAAGACATATTTTATATGTTAGGTATTTGTAGTCAGGTATTCTTAAGAAAAAGTGCTTTGACAATTCAGAGGAAGAAAACATTGAATAGAGTGTATAATAAGAGCACTGCCTCTGTTTCAGCTTTCTCAGCATGAGTTGAAAGGTCTTGACTTTTTTCACATGGTATCTTTGAGTTTTTATCTCAAATGGATTGTATAAACTCTTCTCTTTGAGGCTTAATGAACCAAAATGTTTTGGGTTATGTATATTCAGTTTGTTTTGTATGGGAGCCTAAATGTCTATTCCAGAATAGTCTGTTGTGTATTCTGACAACTAGAAATGTAATAAACTTAAATATTTCTTCTTTTCATAAGAAATAAGAGGTACATCCTGTGCAACCATACAAAAATATAAAAAAACCACAAGTATGCAGTTAGATATGTGCCCTCGTGGAGAATATTTATTTTGGGTGACTTTCTCTCTGCTGCCTCTGTTTCCAACTCTTTACCATTGCTTTTATCAGCTACTCTGTACCCCAGAACACCTGCAAATACACTGGCTGGGTGGCTTCTCCAGTTTCCAGGGCTCTGCCTCCTGGTGGCTTCCTGTCCAGGCAGGATATTACTTAGAGAAGGTGGTTCACTGAGCTTGCATGGGTTTGATGAGAGCCCTGCTGGTGTTGGGAGTGTATCAGGCACTGGCAGGAAGATGGTATTGATGTTTGGTGGGGGGATGCCGTGGTGTCATGAACAGAGCTGTCTTGTGTGCTCAGCTGAGATCTTATCTGTGAGCACCAGACACAGCGGGCTTTTTCTAAATGTCATTTTCTTTTAAAAGATGTGCGTGTTAAAACAGAAGGAAATTAAATTCAAATGTGCTCTCGGATAATACTGAGTCAAGCAAATAAGTGGATGAAAGCAAGGAAGCCCTTGCCATGCCATGGGACTTTCCCTGTCCCTTACAGGCTGGATGGGCTGCCACAGGTGTGCTGCCTTACATGTGGCCTGTAGGATCAGGTCCTTCTCTGTAGTCTTCAGGCCCGTGTTAGTCACTATTCTAGTTTTAATGGAGTGACCCATGAGCAAACACTTAGTTGAGGAGCCTCTTGTGCTTTGGAAGAAGCATTTTTGAGCCCCATTCCCAGCAGCCCCTTGTGATGTGGCCAGTGCTGCAGGGTGACCCCCAGGGCGCCCTGAGAACACCCTCTGTTTGCAACCTCAGATGGGCCACAGAACATCCCTGTTACTCTGTCATTTGAGTCTAGACAAGGAAAATGTATTTCCTATATAAATTATCTCAGAAAAGATTACTTTAAAAAAAAAAAAAGAAAATCATAATCCTAAATAAAAAATGCAAAGCATGTGGATTTTCCTTTTAAACAATTTGTATCAAGAGTTTATTTTTCTTTTCTCAGGTCTGGAAACATATCAGAGACACTTTTAAATGGGTCTCATTTATTTGGTGTCTGTATGAAAATGTAAATGCCATCCCGTGTATCAGACAGTACTGAACCTGCCATCTGCCAGCTCTTCTCCTTGGGAATGAGTAGCTGCACATGACCTCTGAAAATGATCAAAACTGTCTTACTTTGTGGCTGACTTTGAAGATGAGTCATTCCAAATTGCTTGTGTCACAAACACTGCAGTGTCAGTAGCAGAGCTCTAACTAGGGGCAATTTCCCCCCACCCCATTCCTGAGTCCCCAGGTGGGTCAGACAGCTGAGGGTTGTTGCACTAAATGAGGGAAACAAAAAATCATCACTGTGATTAAAACCATCAATTGTTCAACCTACAACCACACAGTATCAGAAAATTTGTCTTTTCTAACCAAATGTGCAATGACTATTATTTATCCAACTACAGTAAGTGAGGCGCCGTTACTTTCCCAAGTGAATATAATTAAAACATGGTATTAAGCCCTAGCAACATTTGTTTTGCCCAAATTAATGAGGCTGTGGACTATATAACAATAGTTTGAATACTGAGACTTAGGTCCTATGCCTTCTGTTTCCTGTGTAATGGTGGATGCCTTTGGAGAGTACATCCAAATGATGGGCAGTTTCTGTACTCAGGGCTGCTCCTGCTGTCTTCTTTTTTTTTAAAAGAAAACTTCCATGTTTTTCTCTATTCCTAAAATAGATGATTTCCTCCCTGTAGATAAAGTGAAGAACAGGGAACAGTTACATTCATTTCATTGCAACTGTTTAAACTGAAATTTAACCTTGAGTATTAAATGCTTTGCTGAGTCTGGCTTTGAAGGGGATGAGATTATTGGAATAGGAAACGGATCCTTCTTGGCACTTTCCCAGGCTTCGAGGCTTGCAGAGGTGTTGCTAATGTCATGTGAGCTTAGTTGTTGAGGATTTTGAAAAGGGAGGGAGTAAAACCACCTTATCAGAAGATAAAATGCTTCTTTCCCCTCTCCCACACTTTCTCCTCACTGAGAAAGACCAGATTCTTCTTAACTCTACCTTATGTAAAATTTGGATTTCCAGGGAGTTATGGTATGACCAGTCAAAATAATAATTTGACCAAACACTCATTACATATTGTTGCTGAATTCTGATTGTGGGAGGAAAGAAGAGGAAAAACCTCATTGTTTTCCATCATCCTGTTTCGACCTTTGAGTTACTGATGTTTTTCGTACATCTGTTTACCTTCTTTTTTATACATTTATTTAACTTCTTAGCATTGCAAATATCTGAGTTCTACTTCCTTTTCGTAAAATTGGATGGAAAAGAACTTATCATTTCTGTACTCCTTGTTTTATCAATTTTTCTTTTAATTCTTAATTTTGCCTTGTATTTGAACTTACACTTTTTTTTTTTTTTTATTTTTGGCTTTTGCAATAACAAGGATTTCCTTCGAGTTTCAAGAACAGCTTTAACTGATATACACAAATGTGTGTACAATGAAACATCTTTTGTGTAATTTTGTTTTTAAATATGTTACACGGTTCCCTCTTCATCTTTAAGTGATAATAGTGTCTGTATGACATGTACATATTTATTTTGTACATATATATACACATGTGGCTATGTCCTAATTTAAGCTCTTGTCTCTTAAATTCTTACATGAACTGCCAGTTGTCATGTTCCTTGGAAGCTGATTTTCTTTTAAAGTTGAAGCCTTTCTAGGAGATGCAGCAAAATGAGATTATGGTTAGATTTTCACTAAGTAATCTATATGGATTGACTATTGCTGAAGGCAGTTTTATTTCCTGAACAAAAGAAATGTGACTTTCTCTGCTTGAGTTTATTACATTTAAATTAATGTGACTAGTGTAAATCTGAAAGGCTTAGTATGCCAAACATAGTGCAGCTGTTTGATACTTAGATGAGAAGTACTGGAACAAATGGCAACAAGGCATTTTACAAAAGTAATTATAATGCTAAAACCAAAAGTCCATGTTATCTCTTGGTTAGGCTTTGATTTTAGTGATCAGAAGAGATATTTTGGTCTGAAGATTTGGTTGCTATTTATTTAGAAAAGTCATATGTGATCTGACAGAGAGTCTGTTTTTTTTTACTGCCACCTTCAGCGATTCTCTGCAACTTGCTGTTAGTCCTCCCAGTGTAGAGAATGGGCTAAGGAAGGAGGCAAAGAAACCTTGCAAGTTCTAAGAGGTAAACTGCAATAAGCACTTTAATCTTCCAGGACTGAGGGAGAAAAAGAAAAAAAAACGCAACATCCACATAATGACATATTAGGATAAAAGATTTGTGATTTTCATAATAAAAATGCTTTGTGAGAGTTGTTCTCATTAAATTAAGCTTAAACACTTGGAGTTTGTGTTTCTGTATAAGAGCCTACAAAAGGGGATTGGAGGAGATGAGGTTTGGACAAAAACATCTATCATCCAGATATTTGTTTAGGCTGGAGGCTGGTGGCCAGTGTTGGCAACGCAGGACCTCAGCTGGGGACAGTGGGGCTGAATTGACTCACACCACTTTTTTCTACTGAGTGGTCTGCAACAACAGATGTGCTGGAACCCAGGGGAGGAGGGAAGGTGCTGCTCCTCTGGATGTGTGTTTGACTAGTGGAGGAAACCAGGTAATGAAAGAAGAAAAAAGTGGAAATAAACGGTAATAAAAATCTGAAAGAAATGAATCTTGGTTGTGTCACAGAGTCATGAGAAAAAGCAGCAATAAATTCCCAAAAGATTTTGATAGCAAAAAATGTTGTGTTTTTTTTTCCCCCCCTTCTCCGTGTTCTCATTTAGAGTGATAACCTTATTCAAAGTATCAAATTTTGATGAAAATTATAATTTATTAATCTTTCATTTAGCTTTTATTTTTCCTGTAACAGGAAACAAATTCTCAGATTTCTACTACTGCAGGGCCTTTGAAAAAGCCCACTATAACAAACAAACAAAAAAAAGGTGAACTTTTTTATTTTCTAAATAATTTTTACAAGGAATAGCTGTTAGCCAAGGAGCCACTGAACAAAGAAGTGAATTACTAAAAATTGTTTTTACTAGTAATCCTTTTATCAGTGCATTTTTGACAATGGTCTCATTGAACAAAAATATATAGTTGAATCAAGAGCATTTCAGATACAGACTTCTTGATCTGGGGGAGGGCTTGGTGTTCAGAAGGAATTCAGTGGCACACCTCCTCACTCAATTTTTTTGAGTTGTGACCTACAGTGCTGGCACTTGACAAGGGCAAAAGATGGGGCCTTCCATGTTTAGTAGAGGTCTAACTTTTTTGAAAAGTGTCTTGTAGCAAAACAGTAGCACTTATTTGATTAAAATCTAATTCACAACTGATTAAAGCATTTCACCCATATCTGTCTTCAGATTAGAACATGCCAAGAAATGAAAACCTAGCTTTTCTAACCCCAGCTTGTGATAGCAGTTAGTTAGAATTGCTGTAATTAACACAGCTAAACTTTCTCTGGGACCATTTCCCCATAAGCTTTCTTAACTACTTCTTTGGAGAAGGAACGTAGAAGTAGGAAGATGAGCTCAGCTGTAGTGTTGTTTTAAAGGGGATGATGTTTTCCATGATTATTCTCTCTGTTAATGGAGTTTTTTTCCTCTAAAAAGGTCTTCTATACTAGGTATGAAGTCCTTTGTTTGAGAACAGTTTGCTTTTTGCTTTAGAGAAGTGACAAGATTTAATCTCTAGTTCTATTGAGAGGAGAAAATGTTAATAGAAATTTTACTGAAAACTCAGCACAACTAAAAGTGTAATGTCAGTTTTAGACAAACACAAAGCTCAACAAAGCACTTTCTGCACTTTTCATGTAACAAAGTTCTTTCGTGGGGTGAGAAAATGAATGTTAAACTTTACTACTGATTTTGAAGAAATAGGTAGACACAGGTAATATAGACACAAGTTGCTTGCTTGTCTGGGAGAAATTGTTAAAAATCTTCCAGATGTGAATTTCCTTTTTTTTCCCAGGAAAAATACTGACAGGTGATTTTGGGATAATACAAAGTTAATTGTGACAGAAAATTCTCTCTTTTTTTTTTTTTTAGCAGTGAAGGAAGAAAGCATTTTTAATTTAAACTCTTTAAAAAAATTCATAACAATAGTCTTTGCCATCAGTAGCTTTACCACGATGTCATTTTTTGTCTCTTTAAATGCTTTATGCATAGAATACACATTTATCTGTACTTGCCTTGAATTAGCTAGGCAGACTACCACTTAGTTATAAAGAGTCCTCTACAGTGTATTCTAAAGGTTGCAAAGCAGCCACCACTTGCATCATTATTGGATGCTTTATTGAGGCTTGTAGTAAATGATGCCTAGCTCTTCTGAGGTGTCTTGTTCCTCTTCAGATGCCTTACTTCAGGTATAGACTTCAGTTTATTTTTAATCCTACGATACAGGCTCACTTATCTACTTATCTTTGCATGTTTAAATTTTGTCTCTTTCCTCCAAGTGCACTCCACTATTTGTGATGGCTGTTTTTCATACTCGCTCTGTGCTGGTCATGTTGCCATCCGCTGTGCAGCTTGGTCTCTGTATTTACATACAAGTTTTGGGAAAGGTCAGTTGGAGATACTTGAGATCAGAAGAAGCAGATGTTCTGATCTTTGCTTCACTACATTTTTCAGTCACTAACCACGAATGTAACTGTCCCCAAACCTGTGGTACCACAACCACAGTTCTTCTGTATTAAAATGCTGCTTTTTTTGCTTTCTTGTAGCAGATGCGTGGACAGAAAGGTCTGACATTGTCTTGTGTGACCTTACTCTTGATTGGGGAACATCAACAGGAATAATCACACTATGTCACTTAATTGTTTATACTCTTGCTTTGGGACTGTGATTGCAGAGCAAATGGAGAGCACTGCCAGGTGGCTCTGAGTCTCCGTTGGTGAAAATTCATCCGACAGCAGAGGGAGCCTCGGTTCAGACACCTGAGCTACGTGCATACATTTCAATTATGCTGATACCAATTACAAGTGAATTTTATTTCCTGGCACAACTGTATTGGGACTCTTATGAAGTTGTGGCTGACAATACCTCATGTCAACCACCAAATATTGAGCCTGCTAGCTTGCAGACTTAATTACAAATCCATGGCTTACTTTTGCAATCTGTTGTGCTCAACAGTGCTGGGACTGGTGATAAGTCTATCAGTTTTTACTTGGTCACTAACACAGCATCAGCATTAAATTCTAAATGGCAGCCTCTGTGTACACTGCCCAGGCTATCTCTGATAAAACATTAATCATTTCAAGGTTCTATTCAAACCCATTGATAGAAATTGCAAAATGTAATTTAGCTTTGAGAATAGAATTAATGTTTTCTAATAGCTCTAAGCTATTCTATGATTTATTGGCTCCACTGCTTGAGGGTTTTTATAATCTAAATTGGTGATTACAGATGATACACAACATTGTGTATCATAAATAGAAATTGTGTCTGGTGAAAACGATAATGGGTTTTTGTACCTTGTATGTATATTAGTACATTCAGTAGTATATTAAACCCTATTTTAGAATCATAAGGTAATTTTTCCCACATACAGATCTTCCCAGCTCATTCAGTCACTGAACCTGCTGCTATTTACTGGTTCTCCTCTAATTTGATAACTATGTGTTGCATCAGAACATCATAAAATTAAAGGTGCACCTGTGGGATCTTGTTATCCATGATATGCTCTTCTTTATAACATGCTTCTTATTTTTTGCTTGTTTTTGAGGAGGCAAGACTGTAAATAATTAGATAATTTCTGTGGAAATTTTAGTCCAGTGATTGATTGGTGAGGAATGTATTTATTGGTAATGTCTGGGAGGATTATTTTTGCATAGCCAAGTCCACCACTAGATGACACCTCAGTAAACATGGAGAGGATGAAGTGACCATTTTTGTGGATGACAGAAGGTTTGTGTGTTTCTATTAATGTTTTAACATGTGCTTCTGCTTTTCTTTGCTGACCCAAATTTCTGCCCTGCAGTGCAGATTGACATTACTGGGGTGCTCTTTCTGCCATAGTTATTCTCAACCAGAGATTCTGAAAGGCTCTTGCGGTTGTAGAGATTGGAAAGATATTGTGATAAAATCACAAAATTGTAGAATGGTTTGGGTTGGAAAGGTCAGGGGTTGAAAGATCATCTAATCCAACTCCCTGCCAAAGACAGTGACATCATTCTCTAGTTCAGAGAGAGCTCAACTCCTCCGAATCTGACATAGGACATTTCCAGGGATGGGGTATCCACAGCTTCTCTGTTGCTCCAAAGATGAGATATCCATAACTTCTCTGAAAATAAGTGTAATACCTATAAAAAGTTATCTGGAACAATTGGCTTGTAATAGTGATCTGTAAATTCCTCCCCTAAACCTTCATTCATTTATTTTAATTTAAATCTTAGGAAGAATAGATGTTAGAATACCACGAATATTGCTTGATTTTGTTCTTCATAATGTGAAGATATGCATTAAAAGTAAATGTCAAATTTAAGTAGCATTAATAACAATGATTTTTTGATAGAAATAAATTACACTGTAAACCAAGGTATTTCTTACCAAACAGTGCAAATCAGTATGTATTTCTTATTTGTCATGTATATATCTAATTATAGAGAAACTCACTTTAGACAAGGCATTAAATGAAACAAGGAAGTAATTTATTGCATTCCTCTTAGAATTTGTAAAGCATTCAGCTTTCATGGTGATGACCATTTATTATTATTTTTATTATATAAATACTTAGATAAAGAGAAATGGGTGTCAGCAGTGAATTGAATAAAACCTCCAATTGACCAATAACTCAATTTAGTTTAGAATTTCTTTAGAAAATACAGTGGTATTAATCAGGAGAGAACACTTCAAGTATAAAATTGAATTTTCTTAGTGGAAAATCAGTTTGCTTTATCAAAATCTTAAGGCCTCTTTCCCCCTTTCTGTCCCCATCATACAATTCTACTTTTGCAGTAAGGCTAAATCAGATTTGTCTGAAGCAGTAATTGGTGATTATCTCCTAACTGCAAGATACAGTTGAGCCTCTTTGGTTAATCCTATCTTGCTTTCCATCTATAGTGAGTCACATCAAGGCAAGGAAGAGAGAGGTCTGGAAATGTGATTTCTAAGATCATTTTTCCTGTGAGGTGTAGTTATGGGCAAGAGCTCTTCAAATTGTGGAGAGAAGGGCTATTGGACCTCAGCAAAGAGATGTGAAAAGGTTGGGGTGGAGAAGGACTTCCTGTCTTGTGGAAGGTTCTGCCACGTGTAGGACGGATCCCAGGTTGTGTTCTCTTTGTGTGGAAAAGCACAAACCCTTGTGGAAAAGTTTTTATCATTTCTAAGCTTTCTTGTGCACTCTTGCATAATCGGTTCATTATTTGGACTAATGAAGTGTTACAAGATGAAGTTTACCTAATGGAAAAAATTCCATACTTTATTCTACATAGAAATTAAAAATGAGAAGTGAGGATTATTTATGCTTATGCAGTGTTCTAATTCTATTAAAAGCCTGGGTTTTGCTTCACACTTGAGAAGGGATTTATGTGTGCCAAAACATTTCATCATCGTCATCATTGTTATTGTTGTTAGTATTACTATTAACAACTGTGTAGTCTAATAAAAGTTATCTATCACTTCAAGTCCTGACTTGCTTGTTTTATTGATGCATCTTAACATCATTTTGCCAAAGATGACACAGTTCCTGTAGAAGTCTCTCCTGAGAGGTGCCGAGCACCTTTCAAGTGACC
This sequence comes from Formicarius rufipectus, assembly GCA_013399695.1. Lineage (NCBI taxonomy): Eukaryota > Metazoa > Chordata > Aves > Passeriformes > Formicariidae > Formicarius > Formicarius rufipectus. The sequence continues at coordinate 160,685 of VXAU01005850.1, forward strand.
CCTGCTGGAGCCAAGAGGGTGATTTATAATTTTATTAGCAAAGTTTTCTCCTAGAGACAGCTTCATTAGATGTTTTATGGGAAAATAAATGTTTTAGAAGTCCAGCTAGTAGTTTGTCCTTTCACTTCCATAACCCAGAAAACCTCACTGCCCCCTTAATGCCAGGTTCTTTGCTCCTTGGCTAGAAACCCCATTGCTATCAGAACTATCCTATTTAGTATGGGAAGAGGAAAACAAAATGGTAATGAGATTGCAATTTCATAGTTTCTGAATTTGTTATGCATCCTCCCTCTTTAGTCTGTGTTGCCTTCAGTGTTGGAGAGTAGATCAATGTGATAACTGACATATCAATCTCTAGGTAATGTTGCATAAAACTAATAACTGGAAAGCAAGTGTTTCATAAATTGCTGATATTTGTGCCTTGTGCTCCTATAAAGTATTTTTTACAGTATTTTGATTTACTTTTTAGTGATACTGTTATGAAAGGAAGATTTGGGTTTTTTATGTGAATAAGCCATATATAATTTTGTTAGTGCAAATATAAATATATATGTATATATATAAGCATTTCTTCCAGAGCTTCCCATTTTCATTTTGCCATACATTTGAAATGATGTTTTCATAATCTTACATCAGCAGAATGCTTTGTTGTCCTATATATTGCTGTAGAAAATATACTGAAAATCTCTGCCACCTCGTAAAAATTCATTAGTTGTTCCAAAAAAGTATCTTGGCAGTATTCGGACTGTATCTTATATATTTGTATAATACAGTAGATTGAATTTTCAGGCCATTGGGAAATCTTGTGTATGCAAAATCCATTTTTAGCTACTTTGTGACTGTCCTTAAATCCCATCTCTTAAGATTTCAGTTGAGCAATAGCAAAGGCTCTAAAAAAGCTGTTGCACAACATTTGTGATTCCGACAAATCTCCTGCTCCTTGTGTTTGGTGCTTTGGCTGAGAGTGCCTGGGATGCAGCCAGACTCAGACTCCCGGTCTGGAGGGTTAACGTGGAGACACATCATTAAGAGTATACTAAACAGAAAACACTGGATGCTCTGTGTGTGTGTATGAAAGTATTCAGTTTGTTAATAATTGTTGTTAGTAATTTAAAGCTAAGTAAGTTTGTATAAATCCCACCTGTCACCCCTGTTCTTGAGGTCAGCCAATATATATATATAGTTAAATGTGTAGGTTGTGCTGTGGATCCTTTGTGGGTGCCTTCCAACTCAGAATATTCTGTGAAAAACTCTGAGAACTTAAGCAATTTTTGCACATGCAGTTGTGGTCAGTACTTAGATTACTTAGTTTATATTAGAATTCATTGAAGTCATCATATAGTGACTACTGAATTATGGTCAGAACTTCACAAGTGAAAACACCAATATAAAGTAGTTTTTAATACTGATTTAGTGCCTTCCCCCC
>VXAU01005850.1:162170-252705 GCA_013399695.1 Formicarius rufipectus
TTGGAGAACAGGTTATTCCAGCGAGGGGATTCATTAACTTTTGTTACCCATTCCTAAAATATGAAAGGTATAACTGAACAAAGATATAGAAATAGTGCATGTAAGATGGATGGGTGCTTGCTTTAGCAGGTACTTTAATTTCATAATTTTCTGAATTGTGTTGGGAACTTAAATTGCTAAAGCTAAATACATAGAGCTTAACATCTCAATCAATTCACTCTTTCCTCTAATGGTGAAGATGTTGCTTTTAGCCATATGTTTGCTGGTGTCAGCTCATTGTAGGGGATGCTACGGCACTGTGAGCACTGGCAGTGCTGGGTTCTCTGACCAGTGCTTGCACCTGTCAGCCCTGTGGGCACCGTGGTCTTCTGCCATAGGAATAAAAATATATGTCCTTAATGTTCATATTCTTGTCATGCTTTTCCTGCTTTCCTTTTTAGAAAGTGCTTTAACTACTGATGGTTTGCAGTTTGTTTTTCTTTTGTCCTGGAAAAATTGCAGTAGTAAAGAGAAGGCTGTAACTTAGGTACAGTGAAACACAAGGATTTTGTCCTTAAGAGACAAAATATTAATGATTGATATGTCTTGTTTAGGCCAAGAGGGTTTGACAGCAGTCATATTTTTCTTCTGATTTCTAGTAAGCAGGAAACTGTCAAAGCTTTCTTTATTTTCTGGAAAAATAATCACTTTCTTTTGAGACATTTTTAGTGCCTAAACAATATAATTACTGCTCTTCCAAAGACTAGGGTTTTGTTTTGTTGAATTGCTAATTGCATAGTTTTACAGAGAATTGGTATGTGCAATTTCCTCCCATCCCCCAACCCCCAATAAATGTAAAAAGACACATGGGGGTTTTTTCCTCCTTACATATTTCTTATGTATTAGACAAATTTTAGAGTGGGTGAACAAGGAATAGTAGGCAAATTTCTGACCTGTTACTCTATCTTGTAGTTCCTGCAAGTCTGTCAAAATAGAATTTCTGAAGATGAGTAACTATTACAGAAGTTCAAGCTACTTTTTGGGGTAGAATAGCAGAGAGCTGCTTTCAGCACTTGCATTTTCCAATACTATTGTGTGATAGGGCATGATGCCTCTGGCTGGTGAGATCGGAGCGACAATTTCTTGCTGAGGTGTGCTGGCTTTTCAGAAGTGGTAACAGGAATAAGGAAAATTCTGTGTCCAAGAAATGTTGCCATCCTTAGTTGTGTGCTTGCAGATTTCGAGATTTTGAGAATGAATATGTTCATGGATATTTTGTGCTGAATGTGAAACAGAGAATCACCTGATTTGGTTGTTTGAAATCCGAATTCTCATTTCTTAGATAATTACTGAAGGCATGATTAAATCTAATTGTTTGAATTTTCAGTTTAATAAGTATTTTTGTAATTGTGCTTTCTTTATGTTCCATTCAGAAATCAATGATGAGAGATGATATTTTTCTTTTTTTTTTTTTAGTTAGTCATTAGTATTCACAGGTCTATCAGACTGCAGTTCAAACTCTTCACTTGTTTTTGACACAGAGGATGATGGAGCAAGGTTGCTTAGAAACACTGAGCCACACTCGCAATGGGAGATATCAATCTGTTCTGTGTATTCACCTGCACATGCAGGGGAGAAAATTGACTTTCTCTACGGATTACGATAATTCATTGCAAGTTTGTTTTAGCTGTACTCTGCTTAAATATTCATAAATGGGCATTTTGTTTCATTAGATATAGTGAGCAAATGTAAACAATTGACTGTTTTAAAACAGTAATTTCAAAGTATGAGAGTCTAATTCGCTTGCGTGCTTTCCAAAAAGAAAACGTTACTATTCTTGGCTGAGTTCATCAATTTGTCTTTTATTGATAAGTTGCATAAATGTGAGATTATTTCATGATCTATTTAAAACAATTTTTATAAATCCCTAGCTTTAGTCTGCAGTTCAAGAAAATATGTCTGCTTGACTACCAACAGCAATTTCATTTTTCCCTAGTCTAGTGAAATTCTTGATCTTTTTAAGACTGGCCTAAAAATACACCAAGTCACTCAAGTTAAACAATTTTGATGTTTCCAGCTATGAGTAACTTTGCCTATTTTTAGACAAGCTGTAATTGTACACTAATGTGCTGGAAAAGATAAATGTAGCTTTTTATCAGTCTAACTTCTAAGTATTTCAATTATTATACTTATTAAATATGCTGAAAATGCATATATTTCCTCCTGTAAGTCTGGAATAGACTTTCAAGAGACTTAAAATTTTCGTATTGTTGAACTCCTACCCCTCTTTTTTACACACAAGCTGTTGTATGGGGGTTGTTGACATGGGACTCTGCTTTATTTTCCTTAGATTATGCTGAATGTATCCTCTTTAAATCCCAAAGAGCAAGAAATAAGATTAAAAGTAAAAGCTGCACAACAGTGATTCTGTAAAGCTGTAAAACGCTTAAGGACTAGTTCATAGAGCAAAACAATGGGCAACAAAAATAATTCCTGTAATTCTAGCCGTGTCAGTGTAGTAACAGAACAATAAAATGACAAGTGTGAATAAACAGGAAATAATTCATTATCACTTTAAGTTTTCACTGTGATTTTAAGAAAAATCAGAATCAAGGAATATAATTTGTCAAAATACTACATTTTACTAATAAGTAAATTTTTCTGATACCTGAAGACTTAGATATCTTTGAATTGTATTCATGTCTGAATTTGTTGCATGCTTAAAGTGAATATGAATTTTCATATAAAAGTTAAAAACACAGTCCAATCCAGCAAGTCCAACCTCTAAAGCACAAAATTCCATCCTTTGGAGTTGTTACTGGAATTTTTTTTTTTTTAACAATTTATTTTGAATGTGGCATAGAGCTAGAGAGCAAATGGTATCTCTTGTGCTTTAACTTTGAGGTGTTACCATTGTCTGCTGTAGCTTCTCTTTAGATTAGATGTGGGTCACAAGAAGACAGGAAGATACCAGATCTGCAGTCGTTGTCTTTTTGCCTTTCTGTTTTTTTTCTCCCACGTTGCATTACCACAATCCCTTTTCTATTTTTGTGTTGAACAGTACTTCACATTGTGTAATAGGATTTGTTGTTTTCATTTTAATTTGACCCTTCATTGATTTTCTAGTCTGTGCAGTTGGTTTCTTTTCCCTCCTCTTGCCACCTTCTGGCCGTGGTTGTTGCAGCAGGTTTGAGCACAGCTATGGACCAGGTGTGCAGGTATCCGGGCAATTTTTGTTCCCTTAGTTTTTTTATTAGGAAGTAATATTTAGAAAATACTTGCTTATTATGCTTCAAAATCAAAACACTATCAAGTCAACTTGGAAATGGTAGGGAACCAAATCTTTCCTGAAAGCAGCAACAAGGAAAGGTTTCAGGAGGGCAGGTAGAGTGTATTCATGTGATAAGAATAGATGACTGTGCATGAAAACAATCCAGGATTAAAGCCATCCATGTCACTAGCTGCTAATGCAACTTCACTACAAAGCTGTGCTCTGAGATCCCAGCATAAAACCTCCTACACATATTAGTAGGAGGAATTCTCAGAGGAGAGTCTGTACATCAGGTAAGGCAAACACATGAGGAAGCACAACCGAAACTATTCTCAAGAGTAACATTGAGACGGAAGCAAGTTGAATACTCTCTCTCATTTTCTCCTGAGTTTGTTTCTCTTTCTCCACGCTCTGCAGTTCCTGATTCCCACCATTTCCCTACAGCAAGAACACTTTTGTAAGAGTAAGTCTGGTGCCCAAGCCTATGCCTGCTGCCTTCACGCTGCAGTGCAGAGCATGTGTGTCTGCAGTGTCTGCTGTGAGCTGTTGGCATCATTTTAGAGTATTTGACACTGGATTGTGAGACCCAGTATTGCAGGTTGATTGTTTGGGTGGCCAGGGAAGGAAGGGATTGATGTCCTGTATTGATGAAAATGGAGCTGGCTATTAGAGACTACAAACTCCTATTATTTAGTTAGCTGAGGTGCAAGTAAAGCTGCAGAAGGAATGACGACTACTGTTTCCACCTCCCTTTACTCACTACCCTTTTAGTGATGACTGAATTCACGTTTTATAGCTCTAGGGTAGGTATCTTTTTCACCTACTCTGACCTCCTTTACTGCCGACCCCCAATTAAAAAACCCAACAAAAAAGGTGCAACAGCAAAGAACTCCAAGCAGAAATAAACGAACCAACTGACAAACCCTTTAAGATGCTCAACACGAGGCACAGAATTCAGTTTTTGCATGACAGCAGATGATAATGAAGCTGCAGGAGTATTTTTAATATACTTAAACAAGATTTTCTTATGCATTTGGTTTTCCTTGGTCTTAGTTTCTAAAAGTTAATACATTGTTGTGGATGTATGTGTGTAGCTTTTCATTACTAGAATGCAAACATATAGCAAAGACAGTTTAATTCTGATGCTGACTTCTGGACTGGTTTTAGTAAAGATAATTTGAGGGCTTTTTCTTGTACTAAAATCAGAGGGTAGGAATTTTAGAGTCATCCTTTCTGTGACTTCCTTTGGGAGGTGAGTGGTAGGTGGTACATGGGGGAGAGTTCTGTATCAGTGTTTCAGGACTGCAGAAATGGATCCATTAATGAGAGCTCAAGAAACAGGGCAGTATTATGATCTATAAATAAATTTTAAAACTAGAAGATAGCATTATAACTTCTAAATCTAAGTGGCTTTAGGTTGTTAGGCAGAAATTGTCACTGTCTTGAGCCCCTAAATCTTGTAGTTGTCCTAGAGAACCTCCTATTGTCTGTGCACAGTAATACTGTCCTTTTTTTCATTTTTGCTAATGCACAAGTCAATTCACAAAGGGAGCTTGTTTTAAATGAGCTAATTTGGTGTCGTCATCAGTCAATATAACAGTCAAAACTGGCTTGTGTATTGCTGATATTTGGGAGCTTTTGCTATGAAGAAGGCACTGGTCTTTGCCTCTATGTAAAACACATACGTCTTTTATTGCCAAAGAGGTATTTCATTAACTTTGTGTTTTGTAACATTCTTAGTAATTTTTTTCTTTTTCTTTTTTGCCCCCCTACTTGTTTAGGAGAGTGCTAAGGCCATGAAATTTGCTGAAAAGTTCCTTGACATGCAAAAAGGAACAGTAACTTCCACATTTTTCCCCTGTATGCATTTTTCATTATAAGAAAGATTTATGATTGGTAATACAACCCTGTGATTTGGGCCACTTTCTGCAGAGCGTTTTTTCAGCACCTGAAGCAGCAGGAATGATTGGAATGCATGTTTTGCATTTTGATTTCCATCCTATAATGCTGACCTTTAGTTTCTCTTCATTTTTGTCATGTTTGCCTTTCTTTGTGCTTAATGGGTATCAGTGTTGCTTTTTCTTCATATTGATAATAGCATTCACTAACCTCTGTCTTTGTTCACTGGGAGAGATAAATGCTTTAAACCTTGATTAAATGCCATGTTAGATGTTGAGTTATTATTAATAAACCCACTGCCCTAAAATCATGCTTAAATCTTAGTATATTCTTTATATTCCTCTGGTACTGCTGACTGTATTCAGTATGCATTTCTGGTGCAGCTTTGATTGCCCAGACTGAAATGGAAAACACTGTGAGAAGAGGGAATATTGATTTTTCTCCTAGTTAAGCAATGGTTTTCCAAATGACAGAGCTCAATTACATTGTACTGGTTATTGGACTATTTAACATATGCCTTTTTAGTGAAGTGATTCTGGCCAGTAATGTCCTATATCTTAATTAAACCAATATTTTGAGGGCAGTTGGATAGAACATACATTTGAAAACGTAAATGTCAAGTATATTGTACCAAGGCTTATCTGTTAAATACTGTGAGGTTACAGCCCAGATGAGACTGCCGGGAATAATAACAATTGTTCAGCCTTTTCTTCTTCTGTTGCTGTGTAATTAGATCATGACGTTGTCCATTTGGTAACTACCGGAAAGTGTAAATTAGAGTAAGTTGGAAGTGGATGTAAGAACATGGTATTTAAATTTTTAATTACTGAGATAGAGTAGGTGCTCCATGGGAGGTCAGCCTGCAGGCCTCTCCCAGAAGCGTTGTCAGAAAATTCCACTTAATGGTAAGAAAAATGCTGAGAGAGTAGAAGTGTCTTGAATGCAGAGACTGCTTACTCACTTAAGGCATAAAATGCACTTTTTAAAATAGGTGAGAAGCTGGAAGTATGGCATGGTTTGCCTTTTTAAAGAGTATATGCTCTCTTTATATTTTATATACTTTATATTTTGAGGTATCCTGATTTGTGCTCTGTGGGCATTTGAGTCAGTGTATGTAGAGGGAATCACAGTTTCTTTCACCCAAGCAGCAAATAGTTCATGGCCTGTTTGGGAAGCACTGTATAGATTTAGTAAAGTGGGTTGCAGTTTCTGTATTGATCTAAAACCATTGCAAATAAAAATAAAATTAATGGTAATAGGATCTCATTAACCTTGTTGATTTATACATGTTAAGAGCTCTAAAATGCTGTTTGCAAGGTCTTTTGTTTCAATTCTTTCTCCCTTCCCTCATCCCCAGGTGGGCACCAGCGCTACCAGTGCATGGTACTGTAAAGCACATGGAGCAGAACAGTCAGTACTGTCGCTGTATCAATGCAATGCAGATATGATTGTATGGAGCTGGAAATACTGTAATAATTTATGGAATATATTGTTTTTTCAAGTTGTATGTTTCTGCTTTCATTAAATAATGAGGATGATTCTGTATTTTAAAAACTGATCAGGACAGTGATTCATTCAAAAAGTACGATTAGGGACAGTTTGCAGTTACTTTGAGGAATGTTTTCATATTGGATAAGAATATGCTGGTATGGTGAAATATATGTATATGTAAAATATACTGGTGTTATCCCAGAATAGTATGTCAGTGTGATAGAAACAGCTTGCATCTTACACACAAGCACAGTTTTGTATTCCACTTGGTTTTTCCTACCTTAGTGTAGGTCCCATAACAATTCTTAAATGTAGACTATGAAAAATTTAAATCTCTTTGAAGCTGGTAGAAGAAAGAGACTTTTCTATAGATGAACAAACAAGATAAAAATATGACAATCTTTGTTTGCGGGATAAGTGGCTGTCTTATTATCTAGGAGCTTCTGTGTTGTTTTGCAGGATGTGACCTTTCAGTTCTGTGAGCACATGATAAGGGTATTGGTAGCCTTGCTTCTTTCTTAAAATAATGCATAGGGACTGGGGAGAAGAGCAAAAACCAAAGGCTTCACCTTGTAAAGCTTGATGGTATTTACCTTCACGCGAGCAATACTTGATTGACAGCGTATGTGTGCGTGCCAGGGCTGCCAAATGCTGATGCTTTTCTCTTTTGGCTTCGGTGCAGATTTGACCCAGTTCAGACTTGTAAGGCTCCTGTTCATCTGGATTGGTACAAACTGCTGGCTGAGGGAAGCTTGCTGAGTGATGGGGCAGTCTGAGTGTAAACCTTCTGCTTTGGAAAAAGGTTAAAAAACCAAGCAAAAGCCACTGCACCTTATTTCATGAAGCTTTCTGAGCTCTTTCAAGGAGTTCTCTTTGATTCTATGTGAAAACAAAATAGTGTTTTCAAGCAGGTTAAAAAGAGGAACCAGCAGGACTGTCCTACCTCACAAACATTAATTAAGACTCTGGAAATTTGAACATTTTGTGATATTTCTTGAGTTCCTTCTTTCCCTCTCCCCCCTCAATATAAGGGTCCTAAAAAGAAAGGCAGAAAGCAATAGAATTCCACAGGATTATTGCTGTTTTATGATCATTCTTCAGGAAAAATGCACCCAAATTTTTGGCCCTGTGCTTACTCTAGGTTTTGAAGGTATGTCTGTCCTGTCTTAAAAATGTGATTATTATCTATTTTAAATATTCTACATAATAAATGTAACTGAATGCCTTGTAAACACATACAGTTTCAATATTCACTAAAAAAAGGAGATGAAATAAGCCAATTTAATTTACAACTAAGAGGTTTTCTTTTTCTTTTGACAGTGCTATCATGCCATCAATATTGACATTATGAGCCTAGGCTTCCCACGTAGCTACACGAGCCACTGCGAATCAAATTGGGTTGCTTATGCTCTGACAGCTTTGGGATTTATAATCTGCTTTGCTTTCTTCCAGTTAACAGAACATCCTCTCCTAAGCAGGATTCCCGTTGGTATCTTGCTACTCCACATGCACTTTGCACTGAAGATGTAGCTCTTTGTAGGAGATGTTTCCACAAAGACATGTTACACGAAAGACGTACAAAACGTAACCTTTTAATCTGACTGACATGACGCTGTCCCATGTGAAGCACAGGCCTCAGCTCTGTTGACCTTTTTGCATGTCAGGTGTCCTATCGAGTTTAGGTGAGTTTTCTTCACACATAGTATTCTACATGCTCACACACGTTGGATGCTTTTGCTGTCATGTGGGAATCGTAATTTGTATGGCTGAATCTTTGAGAGGGAGTAATTTTTAGATTTTGAACTGAGCATTTAATATTCCCACCAAAATGGAAATCTGAAAGACTTATCTTCTGTATCTTGTTACTACTTGCAGCAGTGGTGGTCTTTGTTATCTAGAAGCTCTTCTAAGGCTTATGCCTTGATAACTGAGGATAAGAAATAGTATTGCCACATTTCTTTGTTAATTTTTCTTCAGTGTAAACCCCTGTTTTCTTGTCATTACCAAACTTGGCTAGACCCTTCTTGCCCATAAGTTAGCATCATGAGGAGTCCAGCAATGGTCGTCTCTGGGGGAGAAGGGACTTGCCTGTCCTGGGAGGGTACAGGAAGCAAGGCAGGGGCAGGGTGTGAAGGGTGTGGGTCCACACAGGTCTCTATTGGTGTGGGAAGGGAGAGGTTTTGGCCTGTATATGAAGAGCTGGAACAAGTCAGGAGAAACAGTGTTTTTCTTGGATTTATTTTTTCTCATCTGCAGTTTTTATTTCTCCTGAACATTACTGAGGATACTGTACTTGTATTTTTTTAAAATATGACAATGTTTATGGGGTCTTAAAATTACAGTAGTTTACTTTTTGGTCTGTTAATGAAATTTTCCCTCTAGGGAGATTCCGGGTAGTGGGAGTAAAGAACTAGTAATGCTGAAACTCACATATCTGTTGATATATGGGGATTAATGTGCTTGCTGGAAAATTATAAACCCCTAATCTATTATTAAGTGCTTGAGGGATGTAATTTAGACTTAGCTATTGAAGAAAATTTAGACTTAAGGTGGAAACAGTGTTCAGCCCTACTGTGTCCTGTATTGGGGGTAGACATTTAAGTGCTGAACCCTGCACTTGGATCACAACGACCCCACATCACTGCAGGCTTGGGGAGCATCATTGGAAAGCTGCCTGGCAGAAAAGGACCTGGGACTGCTGGGCAAGTGTTGACTGAACGTGAGCCAGCAGAGCACCCAAGTGGCCAGGAAGGCCAGAGACACCCCAGCCTGTACGAAAACCAGTGTGGTCAGCAGGACTGGGGAAGTGATTGTCCCCCTGTACTCAGCACTGGTGAGGCCACACCTGGAGTGCTAAGTATGTCCACTGTTGGGACTTTGATTACGTGAAAGACATTGAGGTGCTGGAGTAAGTCCTGAAAAGGCAATGAAGCTGGTGAATGGTCTAGAGAGTAAGTCCCATGAGGAGAGGCTGAGGGAGCTGTGGTTCTTTATCCGGGAGAAAAGGAGGCTCAGGGGGACGACTTTGTCACTCTCTGAAACTACCTGAAAAGAGGTTGTAGCCAAGTAGGGGTTGGCCTCTTCTCCTAGGGAACTAGTGACTGGACAAGAGGACATGGCCTCAAGCTGTGCCAGGGGAGGTTCAAATTGAACACCAGGGAGAACTTTTTCACTGAAAGGATTGGAATGGGCCAGTTTTATCTCAGTTTGAGACAATTTGGAGGGGCTGAGACCTCAGACAGAAGTCTCCTCTCTCACATTCAATACCCCTGGTTTATCCAATGCAGAGAGACAAAACATGCTGAATGTAAGTAAAAAAACCCCAAACTCTTTACCCAGAAGAATGCTAATAACAATACCAATTAAACTGGATTAAACCAACAGATGAGGAGAAACTTCCTAAGCCCTGCCCACTGCACCAAATTTGAGATGGCAGCAGCCCTCCTCCCCCACCTGGAAAAAACACTTGTGGCCACAGGACAGATGGGCACCCTTCCATGTGATTCACCTCCCCCATGCCCAGGAAACTTGGCAGGAATGGTTGGAGAGTCAACCCTGGCAGGAAACAGCAGATAGCTGGGACTCGATGCTGTCAGATGCTTGTGAGGAGCTGGAGTGAGGCTGTAGTGCTGGTACAGGCAATCAGGGCAGGGCTATGGATCCCCTGGGAGACTGGAAGGGCCCACAAACACCCCTCAGATCCAGCAATGAGACTTGGTTGTTGCAATTTCAATGTTCATTATTCAAAGTGGTGGTTGTTGTCCTGCCAAAGTGTTGGTCACAGTCTGGATTTGTTGAGGTGGTGATGGAAGCCCTGGGTGAAAGGATTGGAAGGGCTTGGCCAGGGAGGTGGTGTAGTCACCATCCCTGGAAGTTTTCAAGAAATGACTGGATGTGCTGTGGCTTAGTTGACAAGGTGATGTTTGTTCAAAGTTTGGACTCGATGATCTTGGAGGTCTTTTCCAACTGTAATGATTCTGTGATTTTGTGAATTAAAGTAAAAACTTGATCTCAGTCCATGAGCTGTTGGGCTATATGCTGTAATGCTGGCATTAGCTCCTGTCTATAAATACTCTTAGTTGTCCATGGGATTTAACTGGGAGATGTTTGGTCATTGTTTAGTCAGCACTCAAATGTGGAAACCAGCCAGTTTGAGTAAAAACAGGATGCTTGTTAGGGCAGACCAGAAACATGCCAAGTCTTGTATCTGGTGGCGTCAGGAAGGCAGTTATTTCAGCTGCCATTCACTGGTGATTTTGCAGAAAAATTAGTATAGAGTGTTTCCAAATCAGTTATGGTCTTCAGGAGATGCCAGTGTTTGGTAAACTTGTACCCTTACTTTTTGTCTGGTATTCATTTTCTAGTTATATGAGTGTATATTACTAGAAAAAGCATTTTTTGTTTTTCAGGTAGAGTGCTGGAATTTGGGATAACTGTGTCTCAGAGTCAGTCTTAATGTCTGTGGTTCTGCTCTTGTCCAGACATGTGCCTGACTTACTTGTGTTTTACTGCTCTTTTATGAAACCTGGGTGATGTGTTGTAGCTCACAGGAAATACCACCAAGCTGAATCAGTCTGTTTGAACCGCTCTGTTCAGGCTCATGTACTGAGAGTGTCCCAGGAGCACAGCGTGTCCAGACTGGGGCTGGTGCTGATGGCTCTTTGTCTTCTGGAATGCATATTAACTGTTTTTTATGTACAAAACCATCTTTGCATACATATGGCCAATGGAACAGTTTATTTCTGAAAAACAGCTTAGCTGTTACTGCTACTTGCTGATTCTGACCTAGGACGTCTTCTCTAGGCCCAAATTAGAGTTTCTTTGGGCTTCTTTGTGCCTGTGACGTCATTTTTGTAGGCTGTAGGCTTTGCAATAATGCCAAATATGAAACAGCATCTTGTGAAGAATTATTTTTGCATACCTAATTATGCCATTTTAAATAAAAAAAAAAAAAATTCTGTATTCATTTTCAGTGCTCTGTTCTTTACAGTTTCTCATCAGTTAAAATTCACTTTATGTGTATCAGTCCTGGTAGTAAATACTTTACTGCAACTTGTGAAAAAATCTTGGCTTTTTCTTTCACCTGTTCCTATAATGTCGATACTGTGATGATGATGTCAGGCACTTTCTCACCTCTTTACACAATCACTCTGCTGGATGTGAACTCTGAAGAACTGTTTTATGCTTTCTTCTGGTTCATATGTCCTAGGTTTTCTTCACAGATCTTAAAAGAGGCCTTAAAATTTTTTTGTCAAATACATTTCTGTTAAACTTCTTAAATGGTTAACTACTTGAAATTAGCAGTGAATAAAATGTATTGATTCAGAGATAATGACTCAAATTCTGTAATTTTTTGGGGATGCACTTTGTAAGTATTCTATGAAATCTGAAGTCTGCAAGCATTACAAGCAGCTTGAAGGTAGAAATGGCTACACAAGATAAGAAATGTGGGGACCAAATTTCTGACATGCTGGGCAGGTGCTGTTCATGTTTTGTTTTACAAATTGTGGTTTTAGGAATGTAAAAGGTGATGTCCTGGCTGAATAAAATGTAAAACTAGAATTGAGGAAGGCAGGTTTCCATTCTGTTATACAAATTTCTCTAGTCGCTTGCACGGGTTTCTAGTCTCTTAATAGCTTGTTACAGGCACTATATTCCATCATGAAACACTGGGTTGCCTTGGAATGCTAAGTAATACAATTTGGACATTTGTGTGGAGATGCAAAGATACTGTCAAATAATTTTGTACTACAGCTTATCTGTCCAAGACAGTAGGTAGATGGAACAGATATCTTGGTAGCCTCACAGTCTCTACCCTGGGTTTCTGTCCATAGCAATACATGTCAGTGTCCCATTAGCACTGGGGTGAAGTTATGGAGTTACAGTGGAGTGACAGCAGTGCCAGTTACTGAGGAGCAAGCATTATTGTATTTGTGATAGCTTCATTTCTAAGCTGAGTGGCAGTGGGTTCTGCCAGGATTTGCCATGTTATGCTATTTGTTGGAATTAGAAGACTAGGTAATTTTTTCTTTTTTCTTCTTATTTTTTCCTCCCCATTTCTTTAAAGTGGTAATGTAAACACAGTTTTGGACAGACCTTGCTATACAAGCACTTTTTTTCATGGTCTTTTAATATATTTTCCCACTTCCCTTGATTTGCAGAGACCTTTGCAGTGTGCTACTGAAAATGCAGGCTTCCTGGCATATTAACACTGTTTGATTTTCTTAATTCCTTTTTTTATGGGCATGCTTAAGAGTGGCTCACAGACCACCAGGTGGTCCAGGGTGGAGCTGAAAGCCCATTCTTTTAGGCATTTCTTTCTTGAGTACTTCAGTGCTTCTGTGGTTTTGCCAAATGTTTGAAATTTTGCTATGGGGAGAATACAGTATGTGAAAAGAGAAAATAGGGTGCTATCTTAGCATGTTTTTACGAGATGATCGGCATACACATCTATGTCAAATCCAAGGATTTTAAAAAGTGTTTGATCACTATACTATTGAAAAGGTCGTAATACAGCAGTGTGCAAACATGTAGCTAATCATGTACTCATGCCAAAATGTATTGCTGTGCATTTCCAAGTGCTGCCTTTATTAGTAGAGAAGGTGGACTTAGCATGAACTCTGAAAGATGCCTTACGGGAGGAAGCCAAATACTTGAGGACCTTCAGAAGCACAGGAGGAAGTTTATGTTACACACAAAAGTTCAAAGTCTTGCTCTCAAAGATGTTACAGTCTTGACTTTTATTTTGTGCATTATTGACAGAGAACAGAGAATGGAATTTATTGATGGAAAAATTAAAACTTTCTTTTTCATAAATCCACTATAGCATTTTTCCTGAATGTATGCCAGCGTTTGATACTTGTTTTCCTTCAATTTTTGCCTAGAAGAGTAAATCTGGCACTAGAATTGAATTTACCTAGTAAAATGCTGGAAGTATGTCATCCAAGTCCTATTTTTTCCTTTTTGGCACCTTAAAATAAAAAAGAATATTGTGCATGTTTTACATAGAAGTGATATCAGAAATGGAGTAATTTAAGGCTTTTTATTTCAGTTTGTATTCCAGGAAAATAATCAGGGTCCAATAAATAGGCAGTAGGGAGACTTATAATGGAAAAGTGAGTCAAAGTATCATATTTAATGCTCTACATGTAGCGTGTTCTACACTATTTTTTGTCTTATGTGCCCTTCAAGTCACTGTTTGCCAACTTTAACGGGCTAATAGGCAAACCCTCTGAGCAGTGATCAGGCTGTGGACCACAGCATGTTTGTCTCTCCTTCTTGGCTTCAACTTCTTAACCTCCACTCTGAAGATCTTTTGAAGGTCCCTTGAACAGTGTGTTGCTTCAAGTTGTATATTGAGAAGCAGAATGTGAATTATGTTTTGTCATCTTGCATGGACTGAGGATAATTGCACACTACTCTCCTGGAGATGTGAAGGTTCTGGATGCTTTTCATCCTCCATGCACCCGATGGTGTATGTGTTGTTTAGTAACAGTAGATTTCAACCTTTGTTTTACAGCTCTCAGCATATTTTTTTTCTTTGTAGAGAAACCAAAGAACCATTGGTTTAATAAAAACATTTTCAGTAATTATGCACACTAATGCACTTCCCTTTTATTGTGGTATTAATGATATACAACTGCTACTGAATTTGTCAGCTCCAGTCAACCATGAAGAT
Organism: Formicarius rufipectus; assembly: GCA_013399695.1. NCBI lineage: Eukaryota > Metazoa > Chordata > Aves > Passeriformes > Formicariidae > Formicarius > Formicarius rufipectus. Next base: position 176,489 of record VXAU01005850.1, read on the forward strand.
AAACTGAGGAGCTGTGATTTCAGCAGAACATTTTGAAATATGAGCAAACTGAAAAAATGAGTGTTATTACCAATCATACTTCTCAGCAGAATTGGTATAAAACTGTACTTAAATCTAGTATAGAAAATTCCATTGTGGATCATATGTGAACATTTCTAAATGGTATCTGCATCTGTTGTGTTTTTCTACTAGCAACATTTGCTTCACAAGTGCTTTTTTGTTGTTCATGTGTGTACTTTTAGTTTCAGTAAGAGAGCAAGGTCACATCATATTGCTGTTCTGGGAGCAGTGTTTTTTAATTGTTTATCTGCATTTTTTTTGGTGGATGAGCAAGAAGGTCTATTAAAGTGTAGAATAACAATTTAAATTAGAGTGCAATTCTTCTGTTAGGTGCTGTAGGAGGCATATCCTTTTGGTGTAAGATAGTTGTTAGATGTTCTGGGAGATTCTGTCATTCCTTTGTCGAGCCATTTTCTTTCACAGCGCTTCTGTGTGTTGGTACTGTATAATGAGCAGCAATCCTGTCCTTCTCCCTGCCGTACTAAACTGAAATACAACGTGAACCTCTGGGGTTTTTATCGCTGCATTATTCCTTTTACAACTTGGTCCATTAAGAGCAGTCAAGCAATAACCAGGCAACAGTACATGCAAAGACAGTTGGCTTCTGCCAAGGATCTGAACATTTTAAATCTGGCTTTGCAATTGCTATAGTTATATGTTTTCCACAAATGTAGAATGATAGACCTCCAAACTTGAGAGAAAAACCCTTCTTGTGGTTAACTGAAACTCTCACTCATGTAAGGCCTCCAGACATTACTGACTTCTGGAAGCCGTGATGTGCACCAACACTGGAAAGTGTCTGCACCATTAACCCTCCTGTCATGGTATGCTGAAGCCACCTGCCCACCTATTGCAGCCTGTCCCTGCTGGTAAGTGGTGAGCATGAAGGCAGTTTGGTTCTCCCCATCGCATTTCGCAGCACAGGCACTTGTTTGTGATCCTGGCAGTTTTGTGGAAGTGCAGCATGTTTGCTGCTGGAACCCAAGAGGAGGGAGCACTGGGTAATCCAGTAGCTGCAAGAGACATCATCGTGGTTCTTTTGTTGAAGGTGAGTGAACAGATTCATAGACCTCATGCTAGTACATCACTTCCAAAGGTCTAATATTTATGCAACTCATTAAAAATAAAATGCTCATTTATGTTGCTGGAAGACTGATGAGGGAAGGATTGTTGTGTCCAGAAGCCTGTCTTTTCTAAGAATATTTGTGTTAGCCTATTAAGTACTTTACCTTTCTCTATAAGCCTTGTTTCTATAAATTTGCATGAGTTGCATATCCCCATGCTATGGAGTGACTTTTCCTGGTTTCTTTGGTTTGTCAGCAAGCCTTTGTATCGACTCTTGTGTTTCTCAGTGCAAAATCAATTTACTTTTAGGGGAAATCAGTCGGGCCAGAGGTAAGTAAGCAAGTGGGAGAAAAGTTTAATTTGGTGAGTTTTGATGAATACTATATTGCTGTTTATGGCCTGAAGCAAACATCATTCAACTTAATAAGTCTCATTCAAGTATGTCGAGCGGGATATGGTTATTTCCTGTTTTGCTCTTTTAGAGACACACAGAGTTCAATGTGTCAAATCATATCTAAATTTAGAGCAACAGCCCTTGAATAAAATGTATTTTTTCCTTTGGACATTCAAACATTTCATGGTTATATTGTATTCACCCACTTTTCTTTTGCATTTTGTATAATATACTGCTTTCTCCCTGGATTTCTTGGCAATTTTCTGTTATTAAATCACTGAGATTAAAATCTATTCTTTAACTAAGAGATATATTTATGTGATAATTCTTCTTTATTTTAATGCGGCCCATATTTTAAGATGAAAAAATAGTTGCTTTTTACCACGTTAAAAATTGCCTAGTAATATCAGAGTCAGTGATAGGTAGTGGTGTTAGTAATTGACATATAACATGTCAGCAGGCATTGTGAAATGAAATAGTTTCATCTTAACAAAATGACCGGACATATTCTTTCCAGGGGGAGGGAGCAACAAAAAGAGGAGAAAAGGTGTATTAATAACTTCTGAAAGTCATCACTCACAGAAATGTTGCTATCTTTGATTGTGTATTATAATCAGTACTTCAGATTTCCGTTTTCAGACTTTTTATTCTTGCCATTTTGCCTTGTGTTTATCTGACAGTTGAAATCTTTAGTCTAGGAAGGATGGATATTTACAGACTATTTGGCTACGCTGCATCAATGGGATTTCCCCTTGGCTTGCTTGTAGTGCAATACTGAAATATTTTCCAAATTTTTTCTTGAAGTTCTTGACTCTTTTTGTCTGTGACAAGATGGTTTTGAATGTTTTCTTGCAGATCTGCAAAAGACAATTAGACTTGCTGAAGAATTGCATGCCTAGAACAACTAGGGTATTTGAAGAAGTTTTTTGCTTTTTAGTAAGCTTAAACTTTTAAAAAGTTATGATTTAAAAAAAATTATGATAGGCAAAAAAGGGGACTGAGTTAAAATGCCCAATTCAGTGAAAGATGGTGAAACAACAGCAGAAAACTCTTATTCTTTGAGAAATTTAGAAATAGCTGAATTTCTTTTAACATTTCCTTCTTAGAAAATGCAAGGGGCTTCCCTACACTTATAGGTACTCCTTTTTATTTCTTACATTTAAACATGTGTGTTCTGAAACAGGATGGCAGCTTAGATTGTTGCTGACTTTATCTGTAAAGTGAATACAGTAAAATAAAAACAAAAGCCAATGATTTCTCTCAAGCCAGTGTGTCACACAAAGAGCCATTCAGAAACTCCTGTTGAGCTTTAAGTGGACTCCTGTGTCAAATCTGAGCAATAAAGAGCTTGGCTGTAGATGAAAGCTCATCAGTTTTCTCCAAGTAAATGAAGCTGTTTGTATGTTTTATTACTTTAGGATTGAAATACCAAATTGTTCTGCTGGGGAGAGGGAGGACAGAAATTTCATGCTCCAAATTAAGATATTCTAGGATACAAAATATACAGTGGCTCTTTCTCAGGATATTGTTTTGCTTATCTGAAGAATTATTTGCTACAAATTGAGCACCTGTTGTTATAATCACCTTTTAATTTTTTAAATTTCTTTTTTATTTTACCCTTTTCTATCCTTTCTTTCTCATTGCAAAGTGTTTCTTGTAATAAAGAAGCAACCTCACATACTGGCTTATGTGTGTGATGGAAACTACATTAACATTTTGCTGTAAGGATATATGCAACAAGTATTTCTTCAGGATCACAGAAATTTGGGGAAAAAAAAAAAAAAATTAGAATGAATGTTACTTGTTTGGTCCTCACTCCTGCTCGTTTTCACATCGTCTACCAGCGTTGACAAAATCTGCAGCAAGGTACATGACAGGGTTGGAAATAAGTAGATTGCAGGGACTGAGACTCATGGAGGAAAAATACCCAGGAAGTGTTTGGGGGATGGTGAAGTTGAAGGCCTGTGCTCAGCCACCATACCTGAAAGATGAGCAGTGACAAGGAGTGTTTTGAAACCCTTGAAGTTCATTGTCTGCCACATCTGTGTCTCCTGTGCCAGTTCAGGAAAGAAAGAGAATACAGTGTTTGTTTCCAGACTAGTACCGTAGTGGGTAGGGAATGATTTTGGAGGTCTGCAGGACAGAAACAGATTGCTGTTAAGATTTTACCCTTACACTGCTCCACGTGCATTGAAAATCTCATCCTGAGGATGTAAGAAAATTATTGAGGCCTTTCTCTTGCCTACCTGTAGTTGTGTTTGCCCTAAACAGAAATAGATTTCCACTTGCTAAATGGCTTTAATGTGACTGTTGTTTTTATGGAAACTATTTTAATTTCCAGCAAAGCTAGATGGATTAATTTACAACTGAGCCTTCATTTTGGAAGAGTTCAAGAGTCCTTTTCAGTTGAAGTTTTTGAAACTGCTTGATATGTAGACTTTCACAGTCTAGTTTTGCATCTATTTAACCCTCTACACCAAGTAGGCATTTCTTGGAAGACTAAGTGTATAGTATTTAGTTCTCTGGCTAATGTCACTTGTCTGTGTTTTTTGAGATAATCTTCCTTAGCATATTAGAAAGAAAGGAGTGTGTAAGAGGTGTTACTCAGAGACCCAAACTTTCAGCTCAGGCAATCTTTGCTTCCCCACAGGGGACTTGTATGAGGTTCTGTCCTCCAGATAGCTGGTGAAGGAGATCCTGGCACTGGGGGCCTCCTATTCCACCTGCCTTTTGAATCCCCTTGTCCTGGGAGCTGCAGAAAGGGAGGTGTTGCTGCAAGGGGTGTACGATGCCATCGGTTCCTTCCTCCTGAATTGTGGTTCTTGTTGTCACTGTGCTGAAGTAGCTCCAAGTGCCTGGTGTTTGCTGCTGGGTGACCAACACCCCCCCACTCCTCCTGTAGCCTCCTGTGACTGTGGGAACTGGGTAGTCTAAGTAGTCTCCATGTAGGTGCCGAATGGCAGTCAAAGCCCCTCTAGCCAGTGTCTTCAAAGCAGTCTTGCAGATAGAGCCAGCCAGGCAGGACACCCCGGGGCCGTCCTCCCGCTGGCCTGCCAAAGGGCAGAAGGCTTCTGAGAAATGTTAGTGGCATCATTCCTTGCAGGGCTTTGTGAAGCCTGAAGACCTCTTTGAAACCAAACTATCTTTCTAGTATTTCAGATGAGGAACTTACTGGTGCTGATTCATTTACTTTACCATTAGGCAGAGTCCATTAGTCACTGCCCTGTCCTGAGGGCATGAGTGGGAAGCTGCCAGGTACCAGGATCTGGACTCAGCTGTAGGTGCAGCCTGGCCGTGTGGGGTTCACAATCTACACGGAGACTAGTCTTTGATACAGACCTCATCCCCGGCTGTTTTTAATTAGATCTACTTTTAAGTGTAATATTCGTCTGGTGGGAGGGACAAAAGAGGGCATTTTATTAGGTTAGAGCATGAAAGTGCCATCTATCATGCTGCTCTGCTAAAATAGAATTATCAAATTTTTAATGTTGCTGTCTCTGGCCTGTCTTCTGAAACAGGGTGTAGTTTTATAGTCCCTGTTCCTGGACACGTGGAGGTTGAGTGAAGTGAGCATTCTTTGTAAATATAATAGATTTGAAGCAATTCAGTTTATTAATTGTACATTTGTATATGTGAGGTCACCCTGATTATAGACTGGACCGGTAATACTTTACTTCTCTTGCTTCTTTGCTTTTCATATATAAGGTTTGGGGAGAAAAACAGGAATTGTAACTGGTTGTGAAAATAGATTTTGCTGTCATGGCATGCAATTCTACCTTTTAATCTGTTTTTCTTCAGCGTGCTTTCATGCTGTGGCACTGTTTGTAATTGCCACTTTTTGGGGAGCTGGATGTTGCTTCTCCAGGCTCTTAAGCTGTCCCTCTGTCTTCTTCCAAGAAGCCTGCAGGTAGCGCAGCCATGAGCATGTCAGTCCCATTTGAGAAGCATATGACTTCATCTGGAGATACAAGGAGGGCTGGAAATAAATGCCTTCATTTCCCTCTTCTAAACTTTAGGACTCAACACTATGTTGTGTGCTGATTTCTGAGCAGTAGGAGAGGTAGGTGCATAACGTACAAGCAAACCCATTGTGTCTTACTGTCCTAGAATAACCTTAACCTTGCAGAAGTATTTCTAGGGATCCTTGAGTAACATCTCTGTTTCTTCAAGAACTAACTGCTTTTTAAAAATGATTAAAAATATAAATATGTCATTTCTAGGTAGTGTTGGGGAAATATTGTTAACATCATTTCTTATGGGCTTCTGAGATCCAGTGTACGTTTCTTTAATTTAATTTGGATTTTCCTGACTTGGTTCATTAAAGTCCCTGAGAGAGATTTACAGCAAAATTAATTATATCAATGGTTAGATTGCTTAAGTAACTAAGAGAACTCAGTTTTGAATAATTTGCAAGATGCTGTTTAGATAGTATGTTTGTGTTTCATAAAATAAGGTATAAACCCTATAGATTCTAATCCAAGATGACTTTCAGAAGTAATGATCTCTGCCGAGGACCATGGAAATTACTATTGTACAAATATTTTTATTTTTTAAATGTAGTTGCAGAATATTGGAGATCATACAAAAAATAATAGGTACTGCAATAAAAATAGTTACAAATATGCTTCAGCAGAAAGTGTTGATTTTTGTGAAAAGAAAAAAAAAATCAAACTTCGTGGATCAAATGGTGATATTTTGCCTCACTATGAAAAAACTGTTCAGGAAAGTTAATTCATGTTCTCTACTTGAATTTTATTCCCCCCAATACCTTTGATTACTTTTAGAGTACTTTCCTTGTACATTTTTCCCTTAAAATCACTATAAAGCCATAAATTTGGGGCTTGGGATTCTTATTGACTGCTGTCCCTCCCCCCTCCTTTTTGTGGCAATGTAGACTCATAAAAATATGAATTGTAATATGTATGATGAAGTACGTGGTTTGAAAAGCATGATGCAATTACTGTAACAGAACTTCTGGCTTTTAGAGAAAGATTCCCAATTGTGTCATGGAAAGTGAAGCGGTAAACCTTATTTGCAAAGTACTTTGATATATTTAAAAGGCTTTAGAATCTTGTTTAGTTGCCTTTTTTTTTTTCCCCCAGAAAGGCACATAAACTATAATGTGATTTAACATAATGAAAAACAGAATCACTTAGAAAACTAAACATAGTGGTGTTGTGCTCTGCTGTTTTATTTTTACTCCAAACAGTTAAGGGTTAAAAAACTATCACTTTGCAGATCAGGAGAACATACTTGATGATCCTACCATTTTGTGACTGCACAACTTACACTGACACAGAAGCAGGTGCCTCCCTTCCCCTGAATGTGCCTTGAAGTGCAGAGAAACCCGTCTGAGTTCAGAGCAGCCCTTTATTAGTTGCCAGTGTTTACATCGTGCACTGAGACTTTGCAGAAAGGCCAAGAGATACTTCCAGGAGGAGTGAAATGAACACATTGGAAGTGACCTATTTCTGGAAGTAATCAGAACTCTGAAAGAAGCCTGTGTGATTCACCTGCATTGTGAGAGAATGAGGTTGAATATTTATTCTCTTCCACAGTTACAGAACAGGAACTGACTATAATAAAATACTGTGAACTTTGAAGGTGATCCTTCAAATGGCAGTCACACCTGGGTGATGATACTCACTGCCAGAAGCCATTATCCAGAGTGTCTATAACACAGAAAAAGAAGCAATGCAAAATATTACTGTATTGGTAGAAGTAAGTAGCCTTTCAGTTTGAAAATATAGTGGAGTCTTTAAGGGTCCTTAAGGTTAATCCCAAGGATATCACATCTGCTGGATGTTCAGGCTTATTTGGAACATATTTTGAGGTTTGCATTGATCAACTTGATACAAATTGTTGTAGAAAGAATAGAGAAAAACTTGGTGGGTTTATAATTTGGAAGTTTTGGTTTAAAACGAACTACTAGAAAACAACAGATTTGATCAGGTCTGAACAAGTGGCATAAATAGCACTATATCCAAGAGTCCGAATTTAGATAATTCTGAAGCTACTCCAATAAAAATATTTGTCTAAAATACCTGTATTATAAATGCATATTGAATTTTAGCTAAAGAGTCTAAACACAAAGATGATGCGTGTGGCTTAGGAAGTCCTTGAGTTGCAAATCACTGGAGAATGGAGGTAGGAAACATTTTTGCCCTGTTCTTTTGGCACCTGCTGCTGAATCTTGTTAGTGGCAGAATACTGGGATGGTCAGATCCAGGACAACTGTGTGTTTGGTAGGTGTCTGCTTTTCGCAGGGGCTTTCTTATTTATTTTCATTATTTGTTTATTTATTTATTTAGTAAATGTCTGATTTTCTAGAAACAGCTGAAAATTGCTTTTCCACGGGGACCTATCTTTAATAGACATAGAAGGTATCTATGGACTTACCAGCTCTAGTGTCAACATGGCCTGCTGCTGAATGCTATTACATAGTTGATTTGTTTTAATGCCAGTTTTATGTGCATGCTATCTAGGGATGTGATTTCAGGATCAGTATTGATCCCCCTGGATGACTCTAGGAAATAAGGATGCTCAGAGGAACCCGCTGAAGGCAACTGGCACTTTGGCAGCTGGTGGCCGCAGCACGAGTGGCAGGGACTGCCTGGCACTAGTCCCTGGGAGCCTCTTACACTGAGGTGGGCCCCATACCATACTGGATGCTCTCCATCCCTAAAGTTGTCATAAATACAATTTTCAGTATAGTTCTCCCACTGGTGTTCTGGGAGAAATGAGATGAGATCTCACTGATTTTCACTTTCCAGTTTTTGCCACCACTTGAGTGTGCAGGAAAAATCTCTCCCTTCACTGTTGCTCCATCCTTCTATGCTTTTCATTTATTATGTGGAGTAGACTGTGCTGTCTGGTTATAGGTGAGCCTAGTAAAAGTAGGCAATCTTGGTATATGGAACTTTTCAGCCATGGTGTTTTGTTGTTGGCTTTAAGTGTAGCAGGAAAAAGATTTGAAAGGTGACTGCTTTTATTTAGTGCTTCTGGGTTTATCTATTATATCATGAATCTTACTTGCTGTGAATTTACTGTGCACTGAAATGACATTACCTGGTTGATTTAGTGTGTATAAGATATTAAAATAATATTATAATTGTTCTTATAAAAATAACTACTCATTTGTCAGTATTTTCATTAATAAAAATTCATATCCTGCATCTCCTTAATTGAATAATTAAGATATTTCACCACAGCAAAAGGAAACCCAACTCAAACCTTTTTCAACAAGCAAAAGAAGATAACATAATTTTCCCACAAAATCCTATAAAAGTGGGGGAAATATTTTTCCTTCCCATTGCCATTTCTAGCTTGTCTTCTGAGCATAAGGCTAATAACTTCTTGCCATGTTCAGAATATTTCATTTGAGTCCTGACAGTAATAACGGTGTTTTATTTGGCTGTCAGGGGCCCTGTAAGATGGGCAGATAATGTGTTCCTCTTTTTCCAGTGGGAAGAAAATACATTGACTCTCTAAAATAATGCAAAAGAATGAGAGCCAGTTAAGTTGATTTTAGGGAAAATAAAAGCTATATATATATATATATATTTTCAGTGGTACATTGCAAGTTATTGTTTAGATGGACATTGGTAGTTCCTTAGGGATTCTGTAAAACAAGCCAAACCAAACACAGCTGCATCTCTTTGTGAACACAGACAGACACCCATCTGTTTTGGAGATGCCATCACTTGAGGTGCTGCTTTATTTCTTATACTTTGAGAAGTTTAAACCGTTTTCCATCCATGTTGCAGGAGACTTAAATTAAGCAAAAGTCTACAGAGAAGTATGGCCTTTAAGAGGGAAATATACTTTCTGACATATCTGGAGTAGAAAAACTGACTCAAGCAGTTGTGTTTCAAGGGGTGTAGCTACATCTCCATGATGGACTCACTGCTGTGACAATAAGGCAGATATGTGTCCCACTGCTCACTGGGCTGTGGCATATGGGGAGTGTAATCTGTATTTACTTACTCTAATTAGAACGTCATTTGCTTGTTGTTCAGTAGCAGAAGGTCAGAATATGTTCCTGAGTTCTTGGCTGGTGGCAAAGGTACAAGGAAGGGAATTGCTGTCCATATATATTCCTTTGCTGCTTTGTCACTCCCAGCTGCCTGAACCTGTTCACCTTGGTCACCTAATTAATCTGATACTGTAAGTCTTTAACAAAAAATAGCCTGTGCATGGGATTTTCAAGTGCTTAAAAAGATTCATTTTTCACAAGAACACAGTAGATGAATCATTAATAATGGACAGACAGATCTGGAATCCTAAATCTAAAGAGACACCTGCTTTTGCAGTCCCTTATGTCTCCCAAAGCTGCTGTGGTGGCAGCTCTGCCCTAGTTAAGATAAGAAATTCTTTCCTGGTTTATTGTTGGAGCGTAACAGGAATACTGAGTGGGGTTATTCACTGAGGAAGGCAGAGTTATACTTGGTTGCATTACTAGGTTGTGTCTAAAATGACCTGCAAAGAAAAATTGGACTGTGTTGCTTGTAAATGCCTGTGAGGGGCAGTTTCAGCCAAGAGTTGCATGGGGCTCAGAGGCTAAAAATCAAATCATCACTTTATTCTCTGCTTAGGGACAATTTCAGGGAAACTGGGACAGGCAGCCCCATATTTTCAGCTTTTGTCTAGACCGCATGTCATTCCTGCGGGTTAGTGCTGCTGTGGGTCACACCAGGACCCGCAGGCAGTAATTGATTATGGCTACATATGTCATGTAGATGGTTTTGGGAATTATGAGTACCTTCAACAGGAATTTTGCCAAACTTGCTTTCAGTGTTTTAATTAAAACGATGCTGTAGCTTTCCACAAAGTCTTCTGTGCGACACTAATAAACACTTGACTGATTGCCTCTCTGACTGATTCAGCTGGACACTTGTCAAAATAATCTAAGACCTCTTCATGTATACAAGAATAAAGATACCCGGCCATCCAAATTTTTGTCTCTAACCAATTCATTTTTTTAACTTGAGCACAGTCAACTCTTGTTAGTTTGCTGAGTCAAAGATGTGAAAATGACCTCTCGTGTCATTTTGATGCAGTTTGAATTACTGCTTCAAAATAAAGATTGAATTATAGAAGGCAGTGTGTTATGAGTACTTCATAACCTTTTGTTTCTTGTTTTCAGATTAGGCTTAAAACTTTAGCCTTAGTCTGGAAAGAAACTGGTGGACACTGTATTAACAGCCATGTTGGTCTCAAAAATTAAATTATTGTAGTCTTTTAGTCAATTTGGCCCTTGATTTAAGCCATGTCGTAAAGATGATGCACAGCATGTAATGCTGCTATGGTTGTTCCTCTTTGAACATATGCTCTATAGATTTATGTCCCTCATGTGTTGCAAGTGATATTTGATGGCAATTCTCGTATTTATTAACATCTGATAATTTAATAATTGGAAGTACAGGTCTTAAATGGAATTTATCAATTTTTTAATTTTTTTTTTTTTTTTTTTTTAAATTTTTAGAATTTGCTTCTCTCCATTTCTGAAATATCTCTGCAGCTAAGTAACACAGATGGGTATTTGTGTTGCCTAACTGTGGGGCATCAGCTTTGTGCTAAAGTTAAACTGGTATCGTCATGTCTGTATCACTAGTGCAAGGCATGAGGGTACATGAGCTACACGCTCCAGAAAGCCCTTAAGCATCGGGCACTCTGCATTCCTTACTGCTATGCAGGGACCAGCTTCCAGAGCCAGAGACTAAGATTGATGTCTGAAATTATACAATGCTTCTCCAGGAAAAATTATTACTGAAGTCAATCTATTTTATAAGGTTTAATCTTCAGGTCAGCTTGCAAAGTTAGGTCTGCTGCATGAAAGCATCTAAACAGAACGAGCTGAGTGTGTAGAAGACTGATGCCTAGGTTATAGGAAGTGTGTCTGGCTGCTGAATAGGTGCCAGGCAATGTAGTACTTGGTGCTCCCTGCTGACTTGCTCTTCTGCTAACAGCCACACAAAATCCAAGACTTAGGGAGTCAGGAAAACATCTTACAGAATACTCGTGGGACGCTAGTACTTTAGCTGGCATTGATAACTGCCTTCTGGCAGGGGTGAGTGGTGTGTCTCAGTGAAGCAGTATAGCCTGAATATAGTTACAACTCAGGTCTTCAAAGCATCTTTTAGTCTGTAACCAGCAGTATTGATGTCTATTGGAGGTAAATTGCTTAACAAAGAATGTAAAATTTTATGCATCATCTCTGTTTTCTTATTTGATGAATTAGACCTTGACAAAGAAGTATGAGCTGGTGCTTACAAAGGAGCTCCATTGGCAACGGTAGCCTTCGGTCCTATGTGCTACAGGTAGCCCTCCTGTCTTTGTCCTCATGTGGTGCCTCTGTAGGTGCTCATGTTGGCCATCTCTCTGTGTTGGTTCTGAAATGAGCATGTTCTTTTGGAACCAGCAAACAAATTGCTGCACAGTGGAATCTTACGAGTGTCCTGCCCTTCCCTGAGCTGGTAGGAAGCTCCTGTCTGGCCAAGAAACCAAAGCCAACAGCTGGTGGCCAGTTTGTGTGCATATTCTCTCAGCTCAAAAGTGTCAGCTCTGGTAGGCTCTGTGCTGTCCACATGCTGTATGGACCTTCTCCAGGAGAGTTGCCTCTTGCTCAGCTTCAGTGGTTATTGTGGAGGGAGTTGCAGTTCTGGATTTTTAACCAACCAATCCCCATGTTTTGAAGAGCAGAGCAGACAGATGATGTAGACAGATGGTACAGACTGTTGATCTGAAATTTTTCATCTCAAAGTTGGTCAATGGTATTATGTCATTTTATTACCAAAGGGGGCAGAAAACGAGAGATGATCCAAGTTTCCCAGTGAGTCATTTAGGGATTAGAAGAAAGAGGAAGCAGAAGCATCCCTTCAAGTTTCACCACCAAATGCCTTTTGCCAGCAGTGAAACTTTTGCTGTTTCCTGGTCGGACTGTGCTCTGCAAGAAAATCTTTCAGGGCGAATTTAGGAAATTGTGCTCTCTACCAGCTCTGTTTGAGCTGTTTCTGCCTGAGGGACTTGCATGTAAGATATACTGGACTTTTTGTGACCCACCTAAAATAAACAACCCTTAGCTAGCTTGATGTTATAAAGTAAAAAAAAAAGTGGATTGAGTGTATGGTTTTGGGGAGAATTAATCACAGCTTGACTACCTTAGTTGAGTTTTTTTTTTTCTATTTTAACTTTTTGAATTAAAAAGTAAATGGCAGTGAATTAAAAATTTAATACTGAAGTGGTTTACTTCTGTATTTATTTGACTTTTTTTTTTTAAATTCAGTGGTCTTGGCAAGTCTGGGTAAAATATTTTGTAATGGATTCTAATAGCCCTGTAGGCACTGTTTTTTGTTTGTTGAGTTTTTTTTTTTAAATCTGCATTGCTTGATTTCTAGTATCAAAGTGAACATACTGAAAAGGCAAGCATGCTGCTAAATATCTGTAATTATTTTGTATCTCTCACTATAATTTTATCTTACAGAATTTCCAAAGTGATCTAAAATAGTGTTGCAATTGTATCAGAACATAAAAGCTCAAATTCAGGGCTTTCTCATAGGAAATGATTGCTGGAAGGTGAATGGAAAAGTACTTTGGATCAGCAAAGTGTAAATTAGATTCCAGTGTATTTCCAAGGCAATATTTAGAGTAGCCTTTATTGAACTGTTTATTGCTTTTGCTCACAAGTCTTGGAAGGTTTTTTTTGCTTTGTTTTGGAAGGGCTTGAAGAGTGATCCAAGCTGAGGGGCTTGGTGAGTGATTCAACCTCCTCCTTATACAAACCAGACATGTCCCTCTGGGCTCTGCATATGCCGTGAATCCAGGACCTGTTTTGGGAAGCATGGAGCCTGTGTTGCATCGAGATGCATCATGCCAGGATATGCATTATATTCTTGCCTGAAAGAGCTGTGCCAAACTTTGAATTGAGTTCTTAAAAACACTTTTCCTCTTGAACACCTGGTGCTTTGGCTCTGCTGTGATTCACACCAGGGCCACAGTTTCTTCTCCAAGTTACAAGTGGGTTCACCTGCTGGCCCCTGACTGTAGGCATTGGGATACTTAAGAAGGTCCCTTTACTCAGTCCTGAGTTTTAGGGATTGGAGTGGAACCAACACATAAATAGCTCCAAGTGGAGATAAAGTTTGCTTGTGGGAGGGTTTGTTGGAAACCAAAGTGATGGTGCTCAGTTGTTTTCTCAGAGGTTATTTCACATATCAAAACCTTGATTGGAGCCTCCTGGCCACTTTCACTATACAATTTGCTAAATTAGAACTGAAGGAATATAGCTGGTAACAGACTCAAAATAAACTCATATACTCAACTTTCTTCATGCAAGACAACAGATGAACAATGAACAGAAACACATATAAAGATTGCAGCTTCCTGGCAGTGATGGGGGAGTGAGGGGGGAATAGCCAAGTAGCGCTATTAGGGCCGAATTAAGTGGCCTCAGAAACAACTGTCATGCCTGTTCCTCTGAACAAGTTACTCCCCAAATTTTAGCTATAAATTAATGACTGCTGAATCCCACCATGGAAGAAGAAGCCTCATTTGTCTGTTCTAACTCTGAGCTACATCATTGTTATCTACTCTGCTGGTTGCATGTGTGAATTCCAGCTCTACGTCCACTGTACATTCCTTCTGAGCAGGTCTGGAAACCTCCACTCCTACATCTCACTCTATGAGTCTTCTCTTTGCCATTGCTGCCTGTGCTGCTGCCTTCTGCTCCCACCCTGGAGCCCCTTGTTACCTTTCACTGCTGCCAATATACACAGTTCCAGAGACAAAAGTTCAGTACCTGTCCAGTGACTGGTGCATGGAGCCATGACATAGCTGTATTTTAAATGAATGCTTACACTTCTTCCCTTATGTAAATGCTCATGTGTGCATATTTTCCGCTCATCCTCAAGCACTGTTGAGGATGCAGGCACCTGGGATCATAAAATATCTGTACTGAACAATGCAAAGCTGTCAGTGCCAAATAATATGTTAAATATTTTTTAATCATGTTCCAATGCAGTGCAACTTTCCTTTCCCCTCTAGTTTGTTATTTGAGGTTTTCTTCCTTCTCTTTTCCTCCTATCTTTCCACGATGTCTGAATGTGAAGGTATGGTGGAGGCAGTCCAGATGGCATTTGCCTTTCTGACAAAGTCATTGACATAATATGGAGGCCAAAACCATCCTCTACAACACTCAGAGCCACCCTCCCCAACCTTTCCCACCTCAGAAATATCTCTACCAGAACATCCAAAGTAGGGTGCTTAGTGGGTATAAGAAGTGAGTCCATCTCTGGAGTGCAGTGAAATAGTGCTCCAGTGGATTATAATTTTTTCTCAAGTTCTAGTAGCTTATGTAGCTTTCATGCACTTATTATTAGAATATGTTCTTGGAAAAAAAAAGACTTTTTAAGCTCTCTTTCCCTCCTCTGTATGTGATTTGTTATTGAAATTAGTTTTGAAAGCTGTGATTGGCACTGTTTGTGGGTAGACTGGGCTCGGGAATGCACAGCCCCTCATCGCTCTGCCCTTCGGTTTCTCTTTGCTTACTGCCAGGCTGAAGGATCATTTGCTCTGGCATGTAGTGGGAACTGCATTTTTTTCCTGTGTGATTTCTAAGAGAATTTAAAATTGCAGTTTGGATTGAGCTTTTCCATGTTACCTAGGGCAAATAAGCCTCTGCATGTCCTGGTACCACTACAGCGCTGCGACAGATTTGCATTTGTTTGCATTTTAGGCAGTTTCACAAGTCCACCTCTGAGGACTAATCTTCTTTTCTTCTGCATTAATTATTTTGGAATTAAGTGCAACGTGGAACTATTACATATTTGAAACTCGAGGATTTATCACTTGGAGTTTTAAGGGACTTAGCGCAGCCCAAATACTCTTGGTAAACTAACATCATTTGAAATTTTAATTTAGATCAGCTTAAGGACAAAATGCATTATCAGTGATCTGTAAATTGTATTAGCTACAACTCAAAACACTAAAAAACTTCCTTTTCAGCCATTTGCCACTTCTTATAAGGAATTTCGTAACATGATAAAGAGGTGCATTGTCTGGTCCTCTGTTAACATCATACAGTGTCAGCCCAGTGCTTTCTAACATGTGTGCCCCAAGTTAGGTCTAATGAAGGTGGACTTTGGTACCCCATAGTGGTTTCTGAGGAAGATGTTACAGCCATTCCGTGTGTGTGAAACTTGGGTCACTGTTAAGGACCCTGCCTGATCTTTACACTGGTCAGATCAACACTGGTTGGCATTGTAGAATATAAGAACTTGTAAGGAAATGACAGCTCATGTTCTCAAATTATTTTAATATTTTGAGATTATATATCCACACATGCACATACACAGCAGGGTATCTAAGCTAGTTAGCTAGTTGTTTTCCAAAGATGAACATTCTTTTACTAGTGCATGCAGTGCCCCAGTATATACAGGTGAATCTCAGATTATTAGAGCTCTCAGTGATGAACAGAAAAAAATGAAAATGGAGAAAAATGACTTATTTTTTGCTGTCCCCCTTCCTCACCAAGTGGGCAGTCTGTAGCCCTGGAGCATATCTGGGATGGTCCCCAGCAGCAGACCAGCTGCACCCCACGGCCGACCTGGGCTGCCCTCGGGCAGGAAGAAGATGGTCCATGAGCTGCAGATTTGTACACTGATGGTGTGGGAGCTTCATGTCAAGGAGGCTTCCCTTCTCTTCCCCCACTTCTGGCAGACAACTATTCTGCTATTTTTCGTGCTCATCTACTCCATCAGGCGTGCATGGCCCGCGCGTTGCCTCTCTCACACTCTGTCACAGTATGCTTTGCATTTTTGTGTTATATCCCATTTTGCTCTGTGTTCTCCCCTAGTTGTTGGAGGTTCCCATCTCAGGAATTCCTGCCAAGTTCTAATCTCGGCATCTGTTCCTGACATTATCCAGATGCTCTAATTTTGGGGCCTTTAAAAACACGACTTTTCTCATCCTGTGTTTCTCTGAAAGCCAAGTAACCAGAAGCACAGATATGATTGTGAAAGTGTTAATCTAATTGTTAAACAATAGTAGAGTCGTTCTGGAAAGGGCACTTTTGACCACAAGAGTTTTTGCAATTGCTGGTATGTGCTGAATGTAAATTAATTCACTGTGCCAGGGATAAGGTTACTTTTGTGTGGCTGTGGCTAGATGGAGCTGTCAGAATGTGTAACGCGCTTTGATTTATGTGCGAAGGCTACACACATTGGACTTTCCTGGTATGTGCTGTTGGTTTTGCCTACCTGTGGGGTTCAATGTTGATTCCCTTTTACTGTTTTAGCATAGATGATATAATGTTTGGTAATTATTTTGGAAAGTAGAGAAATCATTTGGGATACAACAGGCACAGAGACTGAAATAAGGTTTGCTTTCAGTGAGGGGCAATATTATCTTAAAGCAAGGACATTTGAAAAAGTAATGAATGCATGAATGTTTCTGATTAAATGTGCCTTTTTTTGTTTTAGTCTGGGCAGGGTTCTTTTAATAAGTGAATAGTCTTCAGTGAGTCAGGTAATTTAAAAGTGGTCTTGCACATGAGAAAAGGTGACCCCTAATGAAAAACAAAACCTATTCTCTTAAGATGTTATGCTGTCTCTCATTTTCAGTCTTTGCCTTTTAATATTAATTGCTAGGATGTTTTAATTAAAAGCAGATCTGGGAGGTATTATCTGCTTCCTCTGTTTAGTCCTTTTAAATGTTAATCACTTTTGGCAGCATAATGTACCCAGCTACCTGTCTTAGCCTTATGCAATGTATATGCTTTCTGTGGTACCAGAATACAAACTGCACCCCAAAAAGATTTTCCAAAAATTCATGCAATTGCAAAGATTAAATCTTGCAGAAGGAATACAAAGAAAGGGGAACTAAATGAAGATTTAATGAGACAGTCAGAAAAACTATTTCAAAATGGCTGGAGCTTCCCAAGAAATTATTTTTTTGCTAGAGGTAACCAGACTGAATTCACTTCTGTTTCTGCTCAAAGACATCTGGAGAGGAGTGAAAGGGAGTAGGCAACACTGGCGGTAGGCTTGGAGCCTGTGGAGGATTTCCATCAAGCAAGGTTGTGAGGTGGATGTAGAACACTTAGAGAAGAGGGAAAAAGATCTTCCTCTTAAAAATTGCAACCTTGTAATAGTAAAATTTAAAGGAAGCTAAAAATTAATCAGAAGACTTTTTTTTTTTGCCTGTATGTTTAAAATAAAGAATCTTTTGCTACACAAGTCAAACAAGGTTTTTTTGTGTGTGATATTTCACACAAATGAAGTGGTGAACTTTGGTAATCAGATTCCACACACACTTCAACCTTGTGCAAAATTTAATGAAAAACAGTTACTACTGAATATACTGTTTTGCCAGCTCAACAAAAGATGTTAAGTTCTGCATATTTTTGCATAATAAAGATGAGTGTTGACAGTGTAATGATCGATTTGGCACAGATAAAATCATGAATGATTTTAATAACCTTACAACAATATTTGAATTCACTATGAAATATAATGTAGACCAGGGACAGTCCTGCTGCCCTGTTATGGGGAGTCAGCTACTTATAATCTTAGTTTTTCTAGGAGAGAAAAGAGGAGAAATAGGCTAGATCAGACTAGAGGAGAGATGAAGAATTAGAGGGTCTAGAGGATGGAAACCTGTTTTGAGGTTTCAGTATAGTCCTTGTCCACAGGTTGAAGCTGATGGGTTTTGGCAATACTTGTGTCTCCTTTCCTAGGCTGGGTGATGTTTATAATTGTGTGTTGAAAAATGCATTTATGGATATGGGGTGAGGCAAGGAAAAATGCAAGAATGCTAATGTGTTCCCAAGTTTGGTAGCTTAAAATGACTGTGCATACAATTATAATTTCTCCTTTAAATATTTAGTTTATTTAAAATGTCTTTCGAATTTATCCAGGTGATGTAGGTGCATTGGTCCCAATTTCCACAGGGATTTAGGGAATTAATTTCCAAAATTAATTCTAAAAATTAGTCTGGAGTCTTTGAAGATTTCACATTATGCTCCTAAATAATTTAGGAATATAATTCAGTCCAAAGTCCCTATTTGTGTTCCTGTTTCTTTGGATATAATGCTTTATTTCTGCATCTCCATATACAGAGATGGTGGAGGCTTCTGCAATAAGAAGTCAAGAATCACAGACTGGTGCAAACTATTGTTAGAGTAATATGAGAGATATGCTTTGCTAGTCACTCCTGCATTTCACAGAAACAAATGCACTTGACTTCCAGTGAATATTAGTTTTTTAGTCTGTTTGTGTTTGTTTTCACAAGGGCTTAGAGGTCAGATTTGAAAAGTCACCAGGCAGCTTTCAAAAGCAAAGTTTCAAAAATATCTCAGCATCTGATTTCTAGTGATTTTTATGGGGAGGAAATACATGAAGTACCTTTCTGCACAAAACTGGATGTTTTGTGGGAATTACACAGAGGAGTTGTGCCCCCCTAGTAGGTTACAGAATGAGGTAGATGGATATCCATCCAGATGCAGATACACTTGGCTATTTCAAATTCATACAAACACCACTATAATCCTCTTGGTTGTAGAAAACCTAAACGAGTTCAGGAAGATCCTCTCCTGTTCTAGACTATCACATGTTATCTAATGGGTGTGTTTTGCTTAAAACCAGAGCTCCTTACCTGGCACAGGTTCACATAATAATTCTGATGAGTCAAGTCCCCTGTATCTGGGAGATGCCACAGGATGGGACAACCTTCGTGGATCTCCTGGTACATATTGTTTGCCATCAGCCTTGTGCTGTTGGACCACTACTGTTTATTCTTAATTTTGTAAACTCAGTTCTAATGTAATTTAAGTTGCACTGTTTCTCCGTTGTTACATGTTAAAATAATACAAAATATTAGTCATGAGGGAACAAGCAGTCATTTGCATTTAAGATTTTTGTTTTTTAGAACCATATTTAAAGGACAAGCGTGAATTATTGTCTCATGTGCTGATTATTTTTGTCACTATATGCAAAATGAAAGATATTTTTATTGCTGTCTTAAATGACAGAGGTAAATGATTCTCTCTGATGTTTTTTTATTTCCAGATAATGAAGTTGGTAAAAAAACCCACACAAGCTAACCATATCTCATTGTTTTTAAGACCTCTGAAAAGTTTATGGGGATAGGGAGGTGAAGTGTTACACCAAAGGCAAAAGGCACACAGAGTTTTTACCTTTTGAACAGACCATGACATTGATTTAAAATAAGCCTAATTTAATAGGTATTGTATTGCACACCGAAGATAATTTAGGCTAGTGTCAAGGACAAGTGTTATCTATTCCTTTGTTGTAGTGAGGTATTGAAATAATGAGTGGAACAGAAGGGAATCAGAAAATGTTTGAAGTTTTTCATCTGTGTCTCTAGATGGGTATTTTTAATCACATTCTCCTGGCTTTTGCATGCAAATTACAATGAACAGCACACACTATATAAAATGAAGAGCTGTATTTTACAAAATCTATTTTCTTGAAGTTTAATAGGCTTGCAAAGATTGCCCTGTGCTTTAACTAACTAGTTACCTTTTTGTACCTCAACTGAAATTAAAATCTTAGAATTTAAATGCTGTTGTTTTGATCCTGTAGCAGAGGAATGGCAAGCCTGGTCTTTTTGGAGGTTTCTGAAACCATTTCTTTCTTGGTACTCAAGAGCTGAAGCTCCCAATGACAGATGAGACAACTGTTAAGATTTAATACATTTTTATTTCAGCAATATATCTTGCTGTGTGACACCAGCCCCTCTAATAACCCAGTGTCTGGATTACTTACTGCATAGCGTCACTGCTTAACTGCTGACCTCTGTGGCAGAAATAAAATACTGAACTCCTATATGGTCTGTGCTTTTGACTTGGAAATCTGAAGACCTGCAGAGTCATCCCATACCCACAGGCTCAGCTGCATGTAGAACAGACAGGGTATCTTTTTGAGCCATGTCCTGTTAGAAAAGGAGACAGACTTTTATAGTGCGCTCTAAAAGTGTGAAATAGATTCCAAAGTAATATTAACATCATTGTCCTCAGTGTGGTTCTCATATACTCATTTGTGCTGAGGAATCAGAAATGGGGGAGATGAAATTGGCTTATTCACATGCTCAGATTATCCCAGCTACTTCCCAAGCACAGCACTCTCTCCTCTGATACCATGTTTTCTTCACGCACCTCTTTAATGCCAGGATAGATATAATTTTTCCAATTTCTTTTCAACATGAGCCAAGGAGATACCATGGTAAATCATATATTGTGGTAATTTTGCAGAGTATGTGCTTAGCCTTGAACAAGAGGACTGTTTTTACAAAGGGATTTTGGATAACATATTTTCTGTGTAAATTGAGGATTTAAGAAGATAACGGGGCAGCGTATACAGAAAAGCATTACATATGCTTTCAAAGGAAGAGTCAGTAAAGAAACAAATCATTATAGAAATCCCATGTTAAAAAACTTATGCTTGAAAAACTTTCTACTTTAGAACAGAAATATTTTCCCTAGCTGTTCTCATAGCCCAGACAAGCATGGAATTAAGCATTTTGGTACCTATTGTATCCAGGGGTTGTACCAGCTGTGGGAAGCAAATTTCTCTCTAAAGTGTAGTATCTTTACCTTTGCTCAGAAGCATAGAAGCATGTTTTAAAAAAATTTGGGTGGCGTTCCCTCTTCTTGCACTTGTATTTCAGCTGTAGTTCTGTGTTTAGTTTGCAAGCTTTGAAATCTCTTACCCCATAATCTTAAACAAACCAGTTTTGCAGTGAGATACATCTGCAACATTTCTGCTTTTGGGATTTTGCATAGCTGACCCCATCCTTCAGGAGATCAGGGTGCAGCAATGGCACTGCCCACTCTTTCACCAGAGTTTAGCTTAACAGCTGTGGATACCACTGGTGTGTAATGCATTCACTGGGAAGGCTGGGATCAGTAGCTAATTCCAGCTGCTTATGGAGCGTTCCTTGGCATGGTTACACTTCACAGCAGAGCTGTGCATTGGGAAGCATGAGTTAACACAACAAACTGCAGCTTCTACCTGTTCCTGGCCCAGGTGAATATGCCCTACTAAGAGAAACTCACCTACTGGCACTGATGTCCTTCTGCCCGTGTCTGTCAGCCTCCTGAAACACACAGTGCTTCTTCTGCCAAATGGAGTTGGCTGTGGAATTTAGCTGGTCATGAAAGCCAGGATCCAACTCTGGTGCTAGTCTTGCTGTGTCCACGCAGATGGTTTACCCAGGTGAGCACATCAGAAGGACATCTCAGGATAATCAGTTTGTGTGTGCTCTTTAGGTATTTGTGTTTGTCTGTCTGTATGGGCTGGGGTTCAGCTCTCGTTCGGTATGTTGTGTGCAAGCAGTGGTGTGTCTGGTATTTTCAAGGTGTGAGGTCATGAAAAACCAAATCCAGCCAACCAGTCAGGCAGCCCAGTGGCAGCTACTGCTCGGAGTCCATTAAGCACTGTTCAACTATTGTCTTATTTCTTGGTCTGAGCCTCAGCTTGACTTAGGCTATAGAGGTCAAGTTGAGAGCAATTCAGACAGAATATACACAGATTACTTTCCACGGTGCCATAGTCATACTTGCTTTTAGACTGTTGCTGAAAAGTGTGTTGCTGAAAATAGTGTGGAAAAGGGTGAAAAAGTCTTTTAAACAGATGTAATGTTAAACTAACATTTTAAATATTTCACCATTTTAAATATATTTTAAATATTTTTAATAATATGGTACCTTACAGGATAGTACCTAAAACTGCATTTAATTCCTGCTGGGAGAAGATTGGATTGCAATTTAATATTGATTTTGGAATTTCTCAGATCAAAGTGCTGTGGGAAACGTATAATCAAAAGTAATGTTTTAATAAAAGACATGTATTTACTTCAGAATAATTTCTTAGATTTAAAGAATCATGAAAGCAGAAGATTTAAATCTACCTGTAAAATTAAAGTATCCTTTGAATCAATAGATGAGTTCTGATCTTGCAAATACGATTTAACTTGATACGTTGAGCTTTGAAAGTGAGGGGCACGCACTTAGCAGATTTGAGAACTGCTTTCATTGAGATGTAGGATGTATTTTCCAGCAGTGGTTATTTTATATCACGAGGCTTTGAGAAGGGTGGATTATGTTCATCAAAGACAAGTGTCGAGTCCTGCATGTGGGCTGGAATAACCTCAGCAGTCTGGGCTGGGAGCCACTTCCTGGGTAGGAGCAGACTTGGTAGAGAACCCGATGAACATGAGTCAGCAGCGTACCCTCGTGATAAAGGTGACCAGCTCCATCCTGGCCTGGATGAGCAGGTCTGGAGCCAGCAGGTTCAGGGGAGTGATTAGGCTGGACATGACCCAGCAGGTCTGCTTGCAGCCCCAAAAGTCAGCTTCATCCTGGACTACATCAAAAGCAGCATGTCCAGCAGCTCAAGAAGGGAGATGGAGACTCCTCCTGGAGTCCTGTGTCCAGCTCTGGGATCCCCAGCACAGGAAGGACATGGACCTGTTGGAGCGAGTCCAGAGGAGGCCACAGGAGATGATTAGAGGGATGGAGCTCCTCTCCTACGAGGAAAGGCTGAGAGAATTGTGTTTGTTCAGCTGGAATAGAAAAGGCTTTGGGGTGACCTAATTGTGGCCTTTCAGTACCTGAAGAGAGCCCACAAGAAAGCTGGAGAGGGACTGTTTACAGGAGCACAGGACAAGGGGGAAGGGGCTCAAACTCCAAGAGAGTGGGTTTAGATTAGATGTTAGGCAAAAATTCTTTACTGTGCGGGTGGTGAGGCACTGGAACATGTTGCCCAAGAAGGTGTGGATGCTCCATCCCTGGGAATGTTGAAGGCCAGGGTGGATGGGACTCTGAGCAACCTGGTCTAATGAGAGATGCCCCTGTCTGTGGCAGGGGGGTTGGAACTAAATGATCTTTGAGGTCCCTTCCAACCCAAACTTTTCTATGATTTTATGATTATTTCTCTCTGTGTTCTGGGGTATTTTGGCCTCCTCAGTTCAAGTAAGACATTACCGTGACAGCCCAGCCAGAGGCCATCAGGGCTGAGTTAGTGAGCTGGAAACCACCACAGGGAAAGGGGGACCTTCAGGGGTGTTGTATGGCCAGGCTGCCCCCTGAGGCTTGGCATTCTTGATATAACTGCTCTCTATCGGGGGTGGCAGAGATGGTGCTGAACTTTTTCCTGAGGTGCAGAGGAGTAGCATGAGGCACAATGAATGCAAGTTGCAACAAGGGAAGTTTCAACTTGATATAGGGAAAAAGAATTCTTAAAACCAAGAGAGGCCAAACCTGTGAGAGTGCCTAGAGAGGTTGTAGGGTCTCCACACCTGGGGTTATTCAAAATGCAACTGTGTGTGGCTCTGAACAACGTCTTCTCACTGACTCTCCTTTGAACAAGGGCACGGACTGGTTGATCTCCAGAGGTCCCTTCCAGTTCAGGTTCTTTTTTGATTCTGTATGAGCTTACACTTCTGTGTAATCCACTGAAAATCTAATACAAAGTGTGGAATGTGACCCTTTTTTTTTTTTTTTTTTTTTTAAGCAATAATGCAGTGAAGTTATAACAAAAAGTTCTTTCTTTGGTTCCCTTCTACCTATGATACTTTGAAAAGTTTTATGACAAGCCAGTTCTGGTTTCATGGCTGAAATGATTAATTAGAATAGGTAGTAATTTTCTTGAAATTGTAGAGGTTTCTTGTTTGTGTTACAGCTTACCTTAAATTGAAACTGTGCATTTTCTCCTTTTTTAAAATGTTGGGTGATGTCTTAAATCTGTTGAGGGGACACTCAGGTTGCACAGACAGCACAGAATGACTCTCAGATGCTGCTATTTTTATTAATTGATTTTTTTTTTTAATGTCTGTGGGCAGTAGTGTATTCTTTGTGAAAATGTATGTCTTTTTTCTGTATTTCCTCTTACCAGTTCATTGAAACAGTAGTTATATTTAAATGGATTTTTAATGAGCCATGTAGAAAAGTGAAGCTCAAGGAATAATAAGAATTTGGTTCTGCCATGGGGCTAATAAAGTCAGTTCAGTCATCAGAAAGCCTGTGAATTGATTTTGTATTTAGTTTCTTTCATATCTAAATAATAATTGGTTAGTCCCTTGCTAGTTGTTTTCATGAATTTATGTTTTTTTTCCTCTTACACTCATCTGTTCATTCACAAGCAACTTGTATTTTGGGATGTTTTGGAGTCTGAGGTGCCATTAGCTGAAATTTGATTTACTGCTGGGCCTTATTAAACAAGTACTCTTTAGTTCTGCATTGTAACATGGACTGAGTAATAGGCAGCCTGCTTTGGGTAAGTGATTTTTGCCCCAGAGGGTTACTGGAGAACTCTGCTTATATTGCAGTCTCCTGTGGTTGTGCTCGTTGGAGAGGATGTGTGCAGTCAGTTCTGTGGTTGCCTTGCTAGTTCACTGTACAGGCTCACCTAAGACTGGGAACCTTCTTTGCTGAAGAAAGGATGCCAGTGATGTTTGTGTTTACATTTTCTTCTGTGTCCTCAGCTTGTTACATGTCTGAAAGTGCATGGCCATACTGTGGGAGTGATTGAGATCTCTCATATCAGCAGATCAGGTGGCTGTCAGAAAGTAAGTGGAAATAGAGACCTGTACACTGGGGTTGCAGGACAGGTCTGGGCTTAACCCTCTGGCATCAGGGTTTAAAGGAAATGCTTGAAGCATCTGTGCAAGGGAAGACTGCAGCTGGAGTTGTGTAGACCAGGAGGGGAAGTGCATGGTTCAAGCCAGGGGATTCCAGACACGTCTGCTTGCTCAAGAGATCAACTGCTGAACAATTGGCCACTGAACAGCAGAAAAAATTAGGAATGTCCTTGTATCAAGTTATCTGATAGGTGTCCTTCTGGTTAGAATAAACCAGGTATTTAAAATGGCTCCTAGTCATCAAAAAAAGAGACGTGATTTCAGATTCACTCAGCGTTAAAAAGAGTGGATAAGAAGTGCAGAGCCTCTGTGAAAACCAAAGGATCAGCTGGTGTCTCTAGAGCAGAATGGAGCTGTAATCCTCACTGATGTTAGAATAAATCTGAAATCATTACTGGTGCCTACACATGAGCCAGTGTCAGATTTATCCATAAATATCACAGAAGAACGAGAATTTGGAAAAATATTTAAAACCACACAAAATCTAAGTGATCTTTTTGACAGTCTTACTTAGAGTGGTGGAAAAATACAGTCAAAGTTCTAGCTTTGTGAATTTCTGAAGTGGAGGATTTCTGGTTTTATGCTGGAGACAGCCTGATAAGACCATTTGATAGTGATGAATTGTTTTATATGATCTTAGTACTCAATGAAAATGTAAACAGCCATTGCTGGTGCAAATAGTTTTTTAATCCAGTTAATTAACATTCAAGTGCTTAATCTAGTCTATTAATTATGACTGCATATGTGTTTACTAATTTTTAATTACTTTAGAATAGACGGAAATTGTAATAATTAATGTTGGAATGCAGACTGCTGTTGCTGTGTCAATATTAAAATAAATCTTCTTGCTTTTTATTTATTTAAGTGAATATAACCTGGTTAATATGATATATTGAGTTTTAGACAGAAGAATAGAGAAGCTTATCCTGGTGTCTCTTTCAGAGAGAAATAAAGGTTGGAGTATAATTAATTCAGTGCACGATAGTGATATAGAGAACTGAACGCAGGAATGCCTTCCTCCTATCCCAGAGCCAAAGGTGCCTCAGGAAAACTTCGGTTTGATGTCTCAGGCTGTAGAATAATTTCTTTGTAAGCCGTTTCCTTGATGAAGCTAGTTTATTTAGCCAAAAGAATTAAATTTGCTTGCTCTTCTTTTTCTGTTTTCTATGGAAAGAGTCTTTATTAGTCAAAAGAGAAAGGCATCAAGTTTTAAACCATACTCCTTTATTTTTGTTGTCTTCAGAGGATAAGGGTAGCAATAAGAAAGCCCCATGCCTCTTGAAATATACTTCAGTTCACAAGTATTCCTTTTGCAGCTGAGATAATTGTTGAGTTTTACTGCATTTCTTTATATTTCTGAAAAAGAAAAACTGTTGATGAAACACTGAATGTTGTTGCTTTTTAAAATAATCTTATCTTTTATTGATAATTCATGCAAGATTACTTGTATTTCTTGCTCTGGAGTTTAAAAAGTATTTCAGTTTATGCATATTGACCGTTCAAAGACTCATAATTCCATTGCTAAAATGGAATGAACCTTTCCATAAGTTGTGATCTGAACAGAGCTGCTGTCTTTGTATCTGAATGTGTTAACAAATATTTGAAACTCATTTTTTCTTGAAAAAATAATATACGCATATGCTGGGGACCAAATTCTTGTGTTACTCAAACTGATGACACTTGCTGTGCCAGCTTACCTTGATGAATGGTGTGGGTCTGTGTTAAAACCTCCCTTCTGCTGCTTTTGCCATATTGCAATAAGAAGTGTAAGCATGCCAGTCTAAACTAGGCCTTTCATTGTTTACATTTCTTCTGGGAAGGCAAAGTGGTTTTTTGCTACTCGATTTTATTTTCTATTTCCAGATTTTTACTTCAGTGATTGAAAAATGTAAACAGCCCTATTACCTTTGGTGATTAAAACTGCTGTAACCTATTAAACCATATTTGCACATCTTTGATGCATTCAAGTTCAGGTCCTATGGAAAGGGGGGTAGATAAAACTTTTTATAACTACTATTATTATTACTGTTGATATGGTATTTGGTCTTTGCCTGTGAGATTGTCTTTCACAAAAAAAAAAAAAGAAAAAAATAATTAAACCAGTCCAAATGGCTCCCAGTATTCACTGATTTTTGGTAGAAATCTTTTAAAGAGCTAATACTGGTCTAATATTGAACAACTAAGCAATTTTCTTTATTCAGGCATTATTATGGTTTGTTCAGTCCTTCTGCATAAGATTGGATGGTATGATGAGCTTCTCTGGTCACTGCAAATTATGAGATCTAAAACTGAAGGACAGAGAACAGGAGGCACAGTTCATGTCAAATATTAGAAAGAATAGAGTGATTGTTGAAAGGCTGAGGTAACTCCAGTAATTTGTTTCTTATTAAATAAATAAATATTAAAAAAAAAAAAATCAGCATGGAAGCATTCTCCTGACAGAAAAGATCATGTTGTTTCCAGAAAATACAGTAATTTTTGTTTTCTACTCTCTTTGTAAATCTGATGTCTAAAGCCTATCAAAATACCATGGGCTTACCATTGACTTTAAAGCTGATAAAAGCTGGTCTGGTAATGTGTGCTTCATTCTTTGCCAGATTAAAAGCATCTCAGTGGTCAAACATGACTCACTGGGGGGCCATTTGTCTCCTTGGCATAGAGCAGGGTTTGTCGCTGTGGATTCCTGCACCAGAGGATTCTTTATAGCTCCAGTGACCTACTCCAGTGACTCCTTCTAAGTTGCCATAAGGTGTCTCTTCAGATGTTTTTTGTTTTGTTTCTTGTTCTTGAAAAGATGGCAGTTGAGGTGTGATTTCTGGGCCTCCAGAGGTAAAAAAGTCTTCTCAAAGAATCTCCCTTGATTAAAGTAAAGGATGTTGGGGAAATCAGAGACAACTTCTTGGTATCATAATCCAGTGCAAGAAGTTTTGGCTCTCCTTGTTTCCTGTGAGCTCATCCATCTGCAGAGGGTCATACCAAGCTCTGGAAATCAAGATTCAACAGTGTTTATTAGCACTGAGTCTTCCAGTCCTGAGCACCTTCTAGCTTATTATGAGTAATGAATGTCCCATTATAGTGCTGTTTCACAACAAACTTCCTAACCTGTGTTCCTAATGCTAATTGGGTTTGGAGAAAACTCACATGGCTTATTTCTTCATATGTTACATGAAAATATGTGACAACTTAGTATGCTTTTTAATGGAACTGAAGCCTTTTGAAGGTCTGATGCTGTCAAGGCAGTGAATACCTGTGAAAAAACCGTAAGATCAAAAGCTAAGCTTGAAGTAAGAGATGTTAATTTTTAGATGTTCTGAAGTTATAGGTTGTAGAGTGTCTGGAATAGGCAAAAAGCTGGAAGCAACTTACAGTAGGACATACCATATGTAGAGATTTGTATGCACATACCTTTTTATACATGTATAATACCTATAAAATGCTTGCAGCTGTGTGCATCAAACAGTGTTTTTCAATCAGCCTCAGAGGAACAGAATGTAATTTGGGGATTTATCTTGATACATGACATACAAAGGAGAACAAGATTTGATGTTTCATGCCTAGGATTCTTAAATGCTTTGTTTGTCTTTTGTTGTTACACCTTATAGATCGTCACTTGTGGATTAATTTATTTTCAGTTGCTGGAGATTGGTAATTAGCTTGCTATAAAACAGTAAGAGAGGTATGAGTAAAGTTTGAGAAGCATATTTTTGTAAGCATTGATATTTCACAATGTGTTAGAAAATTAAATTTCCAATACTCTTGAGCTTCTGACATTTTGGTATTGTCACTTCTCTTTTCTGTGTAGATTTCTCAAGGATAAAATAATGACTTTTATGTTAAAAACATGTTCCAGCTGTCTACAGCTGCAGCCTGGTTTTCCTGTTGCTCCCTACCTCTCAACTAGCACCAGAGAGAGCAGTTTCTCCTTTCTGTTTTATGCATGCCAGAACCTAAATTTGCATTAGACATGGGATTATCGGCAGAAGTTTGCTACTCTCTGTAATTTCAAAATGACTTGTTAAAAAGAGTTAATGTCTGAAAATAACTTTAAAAAGCTGAATTGCCAAATGGTTTTTGCTTGCACGTACAGTTATGGTTTTAAATTTTTTTATTGATGTTTATGTCAGTTAGATTTGTGTAAAGGGACTAATATTAAAATCTGTGGGATAAAGATGATGTTGAAATTGCCTAAAAAAAAAAAAAAAAGAGAAAATGACCTCTGATTCCTTTAGATTACACAAAGTTGTAGCTGTTGTTCTAACAGAATAAACAATTTGCAGAGACTAGCATAGGTTTAAGTTGATTTGCTCCATTTACTCCACCAATTTGTACAGAAAAATGTAATGCTTTCTTGGAAATGTCTTTCAGATATTGTATTACAGATTAATTTGCAGACTGCAGAATGCTGTTATCCATAAAACTTTTTTCTCCATCTTGAAAATTAAGTTCTACAATGAAATCTGTATGAGAGCTGGCGTTACCTCTTTCAGGAGGTCACTAGAGATAAATTGGGATAAATTGTTTCAAAAAAACCCCCACATTCATTTACACTGGGGAAGATGTCTCAGATTTATCAAAAATCACCATGATGTTTTTCCTATTCTTCTTGCAGTGATGAGCACAGATTTAGTAAACCTTTATTGAATTAGTGACTTGGCTAAGTTTCAAATTGGGTTTGAGATTTCAAACTTGTATTGGAGAAGCTGATTGGAAACAAACCAGAGTATCTCCATAAATTTGACTAAAGAAATTTTGCAGGAGAAGCCCACAACTTCAATCATATTAACAGATAATAGATCAATAGGTGGCAGATTAATGGATGATAACTATTAATGATTATACCACTTACTTGGGTTTGTATTTTGCCTGTAGCTTTCAATGTGTATTAACATAATTTCTTCTTGTATGTTTTTTTTTTCTTTCTGTAAAACTGTGGTTCTGCTCATAATTTGACCCTGTAGTAGTGATGCTTATAGAGGCATCAAAACACCAGTGCCTGTGCATTGGTCCACACTCACAGAGTTTTCTACATTTGTAGGTGAGAGGAAGTGGTTTGCTGGGGAAGTTGCAACCCTTCCTTTCCTGACTTGGTGCCATTCTCTCTGTGCCTCACAGTGATGAGTTTTGTGTCCCATCAGAGCTGTTGACCCTTCATAGTATCCAATTAATGGCTGCCTTTCCTTGGGCTGATGATGTTGTGATCTGGGCATTGATCGGAGTTTCTGCTGATAGACATTTCTTGCTCTTTGATGGGAAGAAATGATGAAATGCTGATCTGCAATGGCACTTGGATGTTGCTGAAAGGTTTTTTTTTTTTTTAACAGTAGATTAAATTGTCATTTGCAGCTTGTGGCCGTGTTTGATGAGCAAGACCCGCACCATGGAGGTGATGGCACCAGCGCCAGCTCGACAGGCACGCAAAGCCCAGAGATTTTTGGCAGTGAGCTTGGCTCCAACGCTGCGTCGGCCTTTCAGCCTTACCAAGCAACAAGTGAAATTGAGGTCACCCCGTCAGTCCTTCGTGCAAGTAAGTAAATGTTCTCAATATCTCAAGGTGTTTCATCCACATTTACAAAGATGCCAAATGTTGTTACCCATTGATGCTGCTGGGAAAATGATTAATTGTCTGTCCTTACTAAAAGCTGATCAGAATTGACAAACTGCATAAATGCTTGTTGCATGCAAGTAAACAAACTTTCTCTGTTTGAATAAACTATTTATAAACTGCTTTTAGGAGCCATAAGCTCCCTCTGTGCTGCCAGTTTAAAATTGTTCTTACACTGAAAATCATAGCAAAATTTCCAAATGCAGTTTCCGCACAGTGTAATTTTCAGTCTGCCAGTTGTATTCCATTTAATGAAGAAAATGGTAAAAAACCCCTAAATATACAAGCACTTTCTACTGAACCTGCCAGTGTTGCTAGGTTATGCTTGTCACCTTTCCATAAAAACACCTGCTAAAACGTGCATTTACTGTGTTGCAAAAATACACTTCTTTAAGAAACAGAAACCGTACTCAGAAACAAGCCTTTGTTTTGTTTATTTCAATGTGATGAACATTTGTTGCAAAACCATATAGCAGGAATTATTTATCACATTTCTTGCTCAGGCAGGTTCTTGGAATATTTTAGCTTATTAGGAAGAAAAATCATGGAATATAATTTACTGAATATTTTTCATTGTTGTTAGAAGTATCACGCAAACAAGACAATGTGGATAAAGCATTGTGCCCTCTTACCTGTCTGTCATTTCTCTCACTAAACTTCTGAGGCAGTGACTCCAGAAAATTCTTAGCACAAGTTAGCATGGTGAGTCGTGTGATAGTCTACAGATACAGTGTTTAAAAAAACATTCTGTAGTTGCCAAGGGATTGCTTTTTTGTAGGTGTTCTTGTAATGGCTAAAAATCTTCATTTAAGCAATCAGGTAAAATGGAAATGGAAAAGTTACCACTCTATTACATTTGAGGGGTTTTGTACCAGAATGTTTTCTGTAAAATTAAGGGAGCAACATTTAACAATTAGCTTACAAAGAGCTGAACATGTATCTTTTCAAGCTATAACCGTGCTTCATTGCAACACAGAATTAAATTAGGGAAAGGATTAATGACAGAATAAAGAAATATCCTGGAATTTCAGGACCCTTCCATTTTGCTGTCACTAGAGTATGCCACTGCTAAATGCACATCTCATTTCCATACATATGCCAAAAAGCTGTCCTTCTGGATTCTCAGCTTAAGGGGTAGAGCAGGCAAATGCATACACATTTCCCCCTTTATGTGATTATCTGATGTATTATACAATACATGAAGGTTAGTGCATCAAAATCATACAGAGCAGATAAAATTCTGTGATATATTGGACAGCTCACTTATCTGTGGTGTCATTTTGGAAAATACATGGAATACTTAACTAGTTCACTGATGGCTAAAATGACCAAAAAGTGCTTTGAGACCCTACAATACAAAGGTCTTTAGGAATACATAAGACTTTTAAAACTGTTGGTAAGAATTATAACTCTGACACATTTTTCTAAAAGTATGCAAAAATAAGTTGGCTTAAACAATTTGTCATAAATATGTCATCAGAAATCATGTTCTTCTATCTAGCTAATTATTTTTTATAAAAATGTTGACAATTAGATATATTTTGGTTTTAAATATTCCAAACCATATGCTTTGAATTTTAGTCCAGTAATATTATCCCATATTAAACATACCTATTTCAAGAAATTCATTTAAATATACATTGGAAATACTATCCTTATTGTATTTCCTTTTGTAACTTGTGAAGTGAAGCATAGCATACAAATGGTATTCTCAGTATTTCAAATAATTATCTTCTTACTGTGTAAGTTCTATTCAGCAAATAAAACCCATCCAGTTTTGTGGGAGATGCAGATCCCGATTATTACATGTTGACAAGGTCATATATCTATTAATTGGATTGGAGATGGGATACAAAATTGCTGTAATTATTGTAATTTTCTAGCTAATTGCAGGGTTGGCGGTGAATATTTTACTTCTAACAAATGAAAAACAGTATTCCGCCTGAAATTGGCTTATAGCACTTTCGACGTTTTGTTTTGCGTCTCGGGTGGTTGCTGCTGCCGAGCCGCGCTGTGCTGCGCAGCGCCCGCTGCCCGGAGCCGGCTCTGGGCCGTCCTGCGGCCGCTCACCCGCTCCTGCTCCGAGCCCAGGCACCATCGCTGCATTGGGCCGGGGCTCAAGGGTCTGCTGAGATCCTCCTCTCTTTGTTCTGGTTGCCATGCTCCCCCCTTTTGTTTGTTTATGCATCGCGCCGTCGCTCTGCTCCCAGCAAGGGAAAGGTTAGCTAGAGCAGGTCCAGCTGGAAAAGTAATACTCGGCTGGAATCCCTCTTTTCCCGTGCACAAACACGGCCTGTGTTTGGCACGTTGTGGGGGTTATGTCAAGTTGAATCTTCCCATACAAACACGGAAACAAAAATGAGGCTGGGCCATACCCCCTGTGTTGTGTTGCACCATGAAAGCACAATTCATTGATACCAGCAGTTGATTTATTTATGTTTCTTATCTAGCTCTTTCTTTTTTACTGCTTTTCTGTTACCCAAGTTAAACTTCCTCTTGTTGTATTTCATCACTTGAGCTGCGTTTTTTTTTTCTAAGAAGACAGTACACAAGGCTTTTTTTGTGTTGTGCCTGCATGCTTTCTGGGAAGAGGTTGGAAGCTCTGCAGAAGATTGTTAAAGCAGACTGATGTTTATTCCCTGCTGAAATATAAACTGGAGGCGCAGGTGAAAATTGCCAAACCTAATGAGCAATTTGGCAGATAAGACAGGATGTCAGGCAGTGACAGTTCAGCAGCGGGAGCACTGCCTATGAACCAAGTTGTTTGTTTCACAGTACTGCATTTAAATATTGTAAATAAAATCCCTTTCCAGCTACATGAGATATTGAGAAAAGGGTCATCGCTTTGTCTTGTTTTCCTTTTAAATTATTTAGCTTGTTCAAGAGCTAAGACCACCCTTGGTTGTTTGTCTTGGTGTGATTATATGAAACGAGTCTCTCTGAATATCTCAGCAGTTACAGTTAAAAAACATTTTTAATATCTAACATTATTTGAAAAACATTTAAAGAGGGAGAGAGAGGTTTGGAGAACTGCTTTTTTACCCCACTTTTTTTTCCCTCTTCTTCCTCCCTGGCCCAAAGTAGAGAAGTGTAAGGGGGTTGGGAGATTCTCCTTTTTCATAGCTGTTTAATGGAAGGGTATTGAGAAGATGAGGCCAGATTCTTCTCGCATAGCCACATTATTGCTGCGGGCAGCAAACACAGGTTGCAGCTGGAAAATTCCAGTTAGAAATAAGGAAAACAGTTTTCACCTTGAGAGCAAAACAAGGCTGCTCAGAGAAGCTGTGGCATCTCCATGTCCTGGGAGATGGACAGTACTGAACATGGACAGCCTGGCCTAGCTGGTCCTGCTTTGTGTGGACCAAATGACCTCCAGAGATCTCATCAAAACTCTGTAATTCCAACTATAATTATTAAAATTAAACTATTTGCTTCTTGAAGCTATTATTTGTAAAAGAAAATTATGTTCATGGTGACATACTTAGCAGACAGGTGTACAAGCATATTGTACATGTACAACTTCCCAGCATGGTTGAGTATTGTACTAGTTTGTGCCAGCGTGACACAGATCAGCTGCCTGTGCCTTTTACAAGACTGCTGCTTTTGTTTTCAGAATCACTTTGTAGGTGCTTCAGTTCCTTCAAAATGAGACATGAGGAAATTGCAAGGTTCTCCTAAGAGGTGCAGGGTCAGCATCTTCCCAGAACAGTGGCCAGAGCAGC
Organism: Formicarius rufipectus; assembly: GCA_013399695.1. Taxonomy (NCBI): domain Eukaryota; kingdom Metazoa; phylum Chordata; class Aves; order Passeriformes; family Formicariidae; genus Formicarius; species Formicarius rufipectus. The sequence goes on from VXAU01005850.1 coordinate 210,987, forward strand.
CTTAGAAATTACCAAGAGCTAGGTGGAAATGCTGCACTCTATATGCTCAGGTGGCTTGTATCATATATTTTAGTAGGACTCTCAGCATCAGTTTCATATTCTGGTCAGATAAGCAGACTATGAAAAAAAAAAAGGGGGGTCTAGATGACAACATTGTGAGGTCAGTACCCAACTGACTGTGAGGATGTTCTAGAAGTGCAGAGAAGCAAAGAAATTGCTGCAGCTTCATGTCATTGTTTACCCAGCAGCATGGCTGTTGCTCTCAGGTTCCCTCTGTGCAAGTTTGCTCTTACCCTGCAATCAGCACATGTTTGTTCCTCACAGGTAAGAGCATGCAGGCACACTTTGACTGAGAATTTACTGATATATTGAGGTTCATGACCTTGCTTGCCTTTGAATTTGTGTGTCTCTCTCTGCTTTCTGAGTAGTTTTCAGTTGTTCACTGACAAATTAGTAGTACGTATCAAGTATAGTCCCTGAGAGCTCTCTTGATTTAAGGGCTGTTCAGTATTTTAATAAATCTAAACTGGAATGTAAAGAATTGCATAAAACTAAGATGGAGTTTCTGGCATTTTGGATGTCAGTGTTTCAGTTCAGCATTGACTTGATACATTTATAAACTGTTTTGAAATCAGTGAGATGTGCACAGTCACTGCATCTAGGAAAAAAAGAAGGAATACTAATGAAAGCAAAATACACAGTACTGCAACAAGGATCTAGGCAATACAGTGCATTATTATAGTGCATCTGGGCATTCTGCACATCCATCAAAAGATCAAAAGCAAATGCTGTTGTGAGCTCACTGTTGTGATCAGGAAGACTTCAGCTGGAGTGACCAGTTGTGGTGCCAGCCTTGGAGAAATGCTAAACAAGTTGGAGGGAGCCAAAAGAGAGCAAACAAGAGTAAGTTGCTTTGGAGATTATGGTGAAGCATTGGTAGGATCGATTTATTTAGTTAAGGAATGATAAAAATTGATAGGGTCCAAGTCTTCATGTGTACTTAGAGAAAGACAGTTAGCATTACCTGGGAAAAAGCCATTCCCATAGGCCTAAAAAACATGTTTACAGGTCATGTAGCAAGCCAGTATTTGTGGGAATGGTTCAGAGGTGTTCTGTGTGCTGCTGGGCACTGTCTTGTGCTGTGCTGTAAGGCAGAAGTGCAACCAGCTGGTGGTGGCAATCTGTCCCGTTCCTGGCTAAGCCCTTGGGGTGTTTGCTCACCACAGGTGTGCTGCTTCTTGAGTCCATTGTTAAAATGTTTGTGTCTAAACATCTCATAATTTGAATGTTCAAAAAATTCAGTACTAAGCAAACTATTTAAAGGTGTGAGTGCATAAGTGTGTGTGTGTGTGTGTGTGTGTGTGTGAACTTCAAGTATTTTAAAATTGCTGTTTTAAATATGGCACTTCACTGATTTGATACAAGTATTTATCTAGAGTCCCAAATGCATATTCTGGTAATTAATTTGTTAAAATTTATAAGAGCCTTTGTTTCAAGGTTTGAAGCACTCCATGTTAGTGTGTTGGCAAAGGACTGCAGAGGTGAGTTTATATTTGTTTGGTTTTGAAAATGATGTTTGGTTTCAGCACTCTTTACCACATGGCCATTAGAAACTTTTTCATTCTTGTTTATATCTTTGGCTCCTTACTCCGCTCTGAGTCAGCTTTGTATATGGAAATAGAATAATTTTCAAATGTCAAATAACTAAGGAAGCGAGAGATTAGAAGAGGGAGGAAGAGAAAGATGGTTCATCAAACCCCAGATGTTTGGAGCTTTATCAGATAGAGTTATCTCTAGGATTAAATAGCTGATTACAAAATATATTTATAATGAAAGGTTAGGGCTTTACAGGCAATGCTTGCTAAAATCAGTGGGGGAGGTTTTCCATTAGCTCCATCGAGCTGTGGTCAGGTCAGCTTTCCACAAGGTGTCCGTCATTCCAGTGAAGTTCCAGGAATGAAATTCAAAAGATTTCCTAACCATCATTCCCACTGTAACTTCTTTCTAGGTTCTCTTATGTTTCCTTTACTGTGTTGGATAATAGAAAAAGAACTGCAAACCGAGGCTCGCACCAAGCTGTTGCCATCTGAATAAGGACGATTTCTTTTGCATTGGAGTTGGAGGAGAAGATTCAGCAAAGTCTGTTGCCTCCCCTCCTGGTGCTCTCGCTGCTCAGGCGTTCTTACCGCGTTTATCCCTATAGCTTTGTCAGGGACGTGATTGTTTAAAAGCCAGAGTTATTTGATCAAAAAATCAGTACCAGGTGCCGCTTTCTTCCATGAGGCTAAATTTGATCTTTCTACAGCACAGTTCTGACTTGAGTGATCTCCAGTTGGTGTTTTCTCCAAATGTAGTGCTCTGCTGTTAATTTGGGATTTTTAAGCAGTTTAAAACCATGTGTTTTTGATGAGACTGTGACACATTTGTAAAAACAAATGGATTTTAAACTGCTTAGGTTTCTAAATTAACCTTTAATATCTTAAATCGTCTCAGTATACCATCAAGCAAAATACTGTTGCTTCTAGGAGGATTAAAAAAATCCATGGACCCAGTAAAGAATTTTAGAACTTATTGGATTCTCTAGAGGAAACCTGATTAATCATGGGGCATTTCAAGACTATACTCCATATGTTGAAGATGTCTATCTACAAGTAGTGATAATGATGAATAATAAAAATACAGTATCGTATCTGGTAACTGGTTGTATTTTGTTCCGTAGCTGCAGAATACAGCGCAGGAGAGATAATAAGGAAGGGTTATGAAGATGTGAAGTATTGAATTTGAATAGTTTAAGAAGTCAGGTTTGGATATTAGCCTAAATTTGACATATTTAAATAGATTTAATGATCACTTGAACAGCAAGCTATTATGGAAATCACATCTGTGTTCTGAGAATATTTCAGTGTGGTGCTGGTGGTGTTGCTGGTTTTATTTTCCCCTTTAAGTGAAAGATAACTTATTCCATAAGGGAACTCCATTTTTGTATATACAAAAATGTTATGCCATTTTATCCAGTCAAACATTACAGCGTAGCTGCCCAAGTCTGGTATATTGTGGTATCATATGTTTAATACCGTTTGATAATCTGTTTGTTTCTTTAAAGAGTTCTGTCATCACACATATATCAATAGGTGTAATGACTCTTTCAATAGATAATTTCTTGATTGCTCCGCTGTTTTTTTGTAAGTTCATTGTAAGCAAACATGAAAGAGTACAGTGAAGGCAAAGGAACATGAATCTGAAATGAGTAAGGAATGCTTTTTCACAGCACAGACAACTATGCTGTGAAATTTTTTACTTTAGGAAGAAATGTGTGCATATTACATTTTTTTCACCAACAGTTTCTAAAAAACTTTATGCAGTATTTATAGGTAGTTTTTCTGAGATATGATAAAACACTATGCTTCTAGGCATCCTTAATATCCAGAACCACCAGTCTGCAACAGTAACTGGTACCCCAGTGGTGTTTCACTTTGCTTTGAGGCAATGGTGGGGAGGGGGTGGGCAATTGACATAAATTACTTGCAGGCAATTTACCAGCAGGAGAGGATGCAGAGTTTGTCACATGTGCTTAATTATTTGCTTGGTCCTAAGCAGGCTGCTCTTGTGGGAAGGTTGTTTGTAGTGTTAGTGAAGAGTGTTGTGGTGCTGGGGGCTCTGTGCTGTGCTGTCTGCAAGTTTACCCTGTGTTCAGTGTATCAGCTAGTGCATGGCTCTCCCTGCAACAGGCATCTGGATATTTTTGACCACAAGCCCAAGGCTGTAAGATATTACATTGAAAGTATATCCTTTATTAGGCTAAACTTGCACTTCAGTGTGAATATTGTTGCTTGCTTTTGTTCATAATTCACAAGGGATATTCTTGCTCCCTTCCTTATTACATTTGCAGCACATAAACTTCACATACTCTTTGTTTTCAGATGGGGATGTGTTTTGGAGATAGTCCATCTCTTTGGGTGATTACTGGGAAAAAGTTGCTTTAAATTCTATGTCTTTTGACATGTTCTTTTGAGGAGGATGAAGCAGGGACAGATGGCTGCTAGTTGAATAGGCTTGTTTTTTAGTTTGTTTTTTTTTTATTTACTCTCCCTCATGCACTTAAAAGAACTGAAACACGATACTGAAATAAAGAAGTGGGTGAGAAATAACTTTCCATTAATTTACTGCTTTATTTCATTCTTTAAAAAAGATAAAATTTATTCTTTCTCCCACTCATCTCTTGTTGTAAATCTTAAATGAATTATGTGAGTGCTAGCTTCAGAACTGCTGTGAGTTCATGTTAGGGGCAGATTAAGCATTCAGGGTGAGAATAAAGTGTGTGTATTTAGAAGAACTTTTCTCTTTTTGATCCCTGGCACTGGATGCTGTGGAGATGACAAGCTTGGCTTTGGCCCATGAACCTGATTTGAACTGGGACGATGCAGGAACCCACCACCTACTTTCCTGCTGGCACAGCTCAGCTTGGCTCAGTGTAGCTCAGTATCCCCAACTGCTCTGCAGGCAGCTTCTAATCCCACCTTTTGTGATGTTGTGGAGCAGATGGGGTGCCCCTTCATGACACAGTTGTCACCTCACTGGTGGGGACTCAGGCTGGTGCCAGAGCTCAGCTGTTTGGGGTTGGAGTGAATGTAAACTTGGGCTGTGTTCCAGGTCTGTGTTTCTTGTCTCTGTTACGGATTTAGGTAATTCATTCTGTCAATAGTTTTAAATTTACAGAAAGTGGAAGTGATTGTATATGTGGTCAGGGAGTTGGGGACAGTGTGGGTTTACAGACTAAAGCAAAAAGTGGTGCATAGGTTAAGATTAAAGGTTTGTACTACTGCTAGCATGCATATAGTAAGGGGTTGTACAAAGACAGCAAGAGCAAGCTTGTGTTAGCTTCCAAAAATTGTGCATAAGAGTCAGGGACTAGGCCTCTCAAAGCAAACTTTGATCAACCATTAAAACCTTATCCCAAGGGGTTGGATTTGATTCAGTTCTCTGTACAGCACTGCTCATACTCACAACTGAAAGTAAAATTGGGACTCTGTTGGCAACTATTGGGCAACAGATTCAAAGCAGACATGGTGGGGTGAGGTTAATACCAATGGATTTCAGGTTCTGATTCTAAGCTAAATGCTCAAGGCAGCCTAGTTTCTCATTCCGGGACAAGAATAGACACCTTCAGGGTGAGTTCATCTGACCTGTTTTACAGCTTATTTCAGGGTGAAATGGAGCATGGCCTAGACTACCTGCATTGGCTAACCTCTGTTGATGGGAGAGAAATGGAATTGACCAGGTCCAAAATACATGTCCTTAGACCCCAATGTGCCTGTGATTTAAATCACACCATAAAAGTTAATTCTTACATGAATGATATTTAACAAAATTTTTATTATGAAGTAGGGTATTGCCTTAAAAATGGTCATTTGCAGATTTGGAAGAGAAAGGCTAAGTTGCAGTTTACAAAACAAATGACTTCTCAATTTGACTCACAGAGCAATTTTACATGACCCCAGGAAGTTCCTGCACAACCATAATTATGCTTGAGAAGTATATTTGGGTTGTGAACAATATGTCATGAATGCAGATAGTCCTATGATGGCCTTTTTTTCAGAGTGAAACTGAGTTTGAGACACTTCCATGGAATTTTTTACTTAAACCAGCAGTATCATTTGCCTTGGGTCTGACACTGGTATCTAGTCACTTTATATAGCTCTGCTCCCAAACTGGCAAACTCCTGCGAAGGGGTGACTGTGCCTTTTCTTGCCACGTGTTCTCAGACCTCAAAGCATAACAGGTACCACGTGGCAGTGAAAAGCCAGCCTAATTCTGGGGGAACAAGCATGGTGTGGAGTTAATGAGCACTGAAGGACCTGGGTTGTCTTCACAGCTCTGTACAGTTGAGTGGCTCTGTGCCCCATTCCCTCACACGCTGTGCAGCATCTGGTTATTGCAGACGTCCTGCCTTGCCTGCTGCTCAGGGTGTCCCAGCTCTCTGTGGGCTTGGGAGAGGAAAGCTCTTTGTAATACATGCTCCAGCCTCTGAATGGCTGGCTGGGGAAAGGAACATGCCTCAAATATAGGCTATTAAAGTAAATGCGTTTCCAAGTTTGCAGACAGAATAATGGTGAACGACAACTGCCGAGACTTTTTGCAATGATATAATGTTTGAAGCAATGCTAGCAACTCATTTTTAGTAGGCAATAAAAGAATAAAATTATGTTCACCAGTTTTTGACAAGTTAAGAGAATGAACACATGTGCTTTGTTAACCAGTCCTATTTGATATACAAATTAGTCTTTCACTGTTTTTTGGTAAGTCCTGAATTGATCTCTCTGCTTTTGGGGTGTTTGGAGGTTCTGTACATACGAAAGCTTTCTCCACCGAATATAAAAGTGATGTTAGCTTCTTCTCTTCCAACCCATTTTAAACTCTAATGTTTAAGACCTTTTTTAGATGATAGAGGATTTTTAGGTCAAGCACTGCCTAGCTTTCACAGTGATTTCCCTCTGAAGGGTCTTGCATAGTGAAGTCTCTTCACGTTTTATTTAAAATTTTAGTTTGGCTCTTGACTCATGATAAAATAAATAAAAATGAAGGGCTTACTACGAGTGCTGCAGTGAAAAAAATATGGAACTGCCTTGTCAAATGAAATGCGTGACATTTATCCATGAGAAATATCCATTAAGTGAGTGAATAAAGTTAGTGCTTTGAGTTGACATAGAAGGCAATATTTCTGTGAGTACTGTACATGTAGATGATTTACCTCTACCTCTATTTTAAGTTTGTCTTTAATAAAACGCAAATAGGCAAAGTCTTCCCATAATCCTGCTTTCCCATAGCTCTTTGTTGTGTTGCTTAAAACATGACATTACAGTGTAATATGTATTTTCATTTCATCCACCCATGAAGGGGTAGGGGGAAATTTGTTTGCAGTTAGTGCTGGTATTGAAATATTGTTTCTGTTTTGGGCTTCAGCAGTGTCCAGGTGTGCAGGACGTGCCGCTGAAGGCTTGGGGAGATGGTCAGTGCCAGTGTGCTGGCTCCAGGAGCCTGAGGAGCAGGAGAAGCCATGTGTAAGCAAGTAGTGAAGGGAAGTAGGACAAAACCGAACTGTTTAAAAACCTATTGCCCAAAAAGTGAAGGGTGAAAAAGCTTCAGTGAAAATGCAGCTGCAAATACCATAGGTGTAGCTGACCACTTTTTGCACAGACACAGTTTTAATGTCTTATTAAGAGGCTTATAAGCCTTAGCTATTAATAAGACAACCTAACTGCATCAAAAACAAAAATGAGAGTTTATTCCTCTTCGTGTAATGTTACAGTTCTACTCAGGAATGGCAAGAAAGGCACTAAATGATTACATTCTTGCATCTTTATGTTCCTGTGTGTAGGGATTTCAAGAGTACAAGAAAGGAGTATATTAACTCACACTTATACATATTTCTAAAACTAATACACTCCATCAAAACTGTGTAACAACACACAGCTAATTATCAACCAAGATATAGTTTGTATTTTTTGTGAATTCACATAGTGCTTATCTATCTTAATTTTTATTTTATTAATAGAGCCCTGCACTTATATCATTCCATGGAATATTAACAGGTTCTTCTCTCAGTTTACTGTTAGCCAAGGTTATCTTGCAGATTCTATTGTTATCATTGAGGCCTCTATCTTGGAAACTGCTTCAAACTCCTTAGTCTGAAAACCTGCACAGGTTCCAACACATAGGTGTTTGTTTGTTGCAGCCTGGTCTATTATTTCTTGTGTTAGCTGCAGAGTTTATCCTAAGCTGTGTGTGTTGTGTCCTGACAGCTCCTCTGTGCAGTAGGATGTCGAGTATTGCCTGGTGGGAACAAACCCAGAAAGCCCATGGAATATGGGAGTACCAAAACAGTGCATGCTTTAGCCGTGTCCTGAGTGGCACTGGGAGAGAGCAGCTGCCCTGCCGGGGGGTGCAGGCTGTGGGTCTGCTGAGGGGAGCAGATCATCCATGCCCAGAGTGTGCCCCAGAGCCCAGGCAGGGGAGCAGCACTCAGGGCAATGGACACTTTGCCGGGCTCAGTCCCCACAGCCTTCCTGCGCCAACACAGGGCACATACCCAGTGGTATGAGCTCCTGGACGAGTGCAGTGCTCACACATGTAATTTTTCTGTTGTGTTATATAATTCTTGTAGTTCTGAGTGGCTGAGATCAGGGTAGTATTGTAATACTGCTATTTATATGCTATTTACCTGGTGTGACTGCTGGTGTGCAAGCAAGCTTCTACGAGTCTTCACTCTGCATTTTACAAGAATGGTTTTGAGGATGTGAATTCTCTGCATGGGATTCCTGTTATGGGCTGAATTGAATATTAAATTAGTCCTCAAACCCTCAAGGCAGTGCATCAACTTCTCTCATACTGAGCAATTTGTGCTGTGCTGTATGTGCCATGTACTGGCTTCAGTTTCTGAATGCTCCCAGGGCTAGGATTTTGCTTCATTTGTTTCCATTTTTCTTTTTCAAAGTTGGAATGTTTTACTAAGAGTGCAAAATATTTTTAATGAAGTATTTTAATTTGTTCTCATATTATGGGCTTGCATTCCACCCTCCTCTCATCCACATTTTGCCAGATGTTTAAAATATTTTCTGAGTACATATGCTTTCAAGGTTTTTCTGCAAATCCAATTGTGTTTAGCAGGCACTGAGTCCTTGTGAATCAATGTTGTATTTTTCCTCTACTTTATGCCTCTCAGATCTGACAGATGTCTTGAGTTCTAGGACAGGAGATTTTCAGTGTTTTCTGTATGAAAGCAGCTAAGATTGGTACGTGGAATTTCCTTGGAAAGAATCAGAGTTTCAGACCTCTGTGGGAAGAAGGCATTTCAGTGACCATAGGTTTTTGCAGCATTTAGTAAGTAATTAAATTCAATAATTCATCTCAGACTGCATCAAAAGGGATGGCTTTTGTAAGGAAGGCTGTACTTGTGCAGTTTATTTCACATTTCCTTTTTTTTTTTTCTTTAACGTGTTTGTATATGTAACAAGTAAAGAAATTCAGCGTTTCTTGATCTTACCTTGGAAGATCTTAAAGTCATAGTGTTAGCAAAATGGATGGTAATTTTCACTCAGATATACATGTGCTTAATTCACTTTTATTTTCCTCTTGACCAGCCAACATAAATACATTTGTTTGATTTTAGTGCAATGTAAATTGTTTTCTCTGTTTCCTTCCTTGATTTTCTTCCCCACTACTTTTTCTGTAATTTGCTTTTAAGATACCTGAAGGGTCACTTTTGATACTGAAAAGTGAGGAAATATCAAAGGCTGCTGATGGAGGCTCTTCCTGTGCTCTGTGCTTCCTGCCTGTAGTTACCAAGCTGCAGAACGTGAGATGCTCAGCACGTGTGATGGGGATGAGGCTCTAACTCGAGAGAAGGTTAACTGGTGACTCGATGCTCCTTCCTTCTGTTTCCATTTGCTGACTTCCAGATTGAGAACCCAGTGCATCTTGGTACCTCATGGAAATTTTAGAAAGGAGACAACGACTTTGTATCAGCCTGTGATCAGAAACAGAAGGAGAATGGAAAAGAGAAGTCATGAAGAATTAAAGAACAAAGAAGCATGGATCAGAAAAGTGGGAGGGGGAGGGAAGGGGGAAGGGGGAGGAAGGAGCTAGTGGCAGGGAATGCTTACCTCCCTGGGGACAAATAAAAATACATAAATGTTTCCTTGATGTTACTTTGCTGTATAAACAATTACCCCAGGACCCATGTAAATGATGTATGACTGTGAGAGAGAAAGTGAGTAGGTTTCTGCTGGCCTCCCTCTCACCCTTTCTTTCTCTTTGCAAAACTCTGTAGAGCTTGAGATCTGGTCTGTGCCAGAAACTGAAGAAGAAACAAGAATAATGTTAAAGCCATGAAAAGGAAGTATAATCCCATATGATTACACTTTTGTTATTTCTTAAGTGTTAATCACAAAATGAAAAATGGTAGTGTGTAATCTTAGATTTGTGTAAGTGCATGATGACATTTTGAATTACCTTTCCTGAAACACAAACTGTGGATGTCTCAGACACAGAAGACATTCCCTGAATTGCAGAGCTTTAAAAATGACAGTCCTGGGGCTTTGATGGATTCTCTGTCTCCTGAAGTCTTGAAATTAAAGTCAATATTTTTCTGTATTTCCAACAGAAGTTAAAAGACTAAATGCAGACATTATTGCATGGTGTACCTGGGCTCATATAGGTGTTTGACAGGATGATCACAGGGTGTCTTCAGGATTTGAGTTACGAGTCTTGTTTGGAGTCTCTCAGTAGTGCTGCAGTGTGTGTAGTGAATGATTCTTTGCATACCTGGACCTGTGCTTTTCTGATTTAAAATTCTTCTATATTTGTTTTCTTGATGTTTTCTTTTTTTGGTGCAGTTTTTCCAGCTGCACCCTCTCTCCTTGTTCACAGGTGGTTCTGTAGTCTGCCCATCCTGTCTGCCACAGCCCCTTTCTTTGGCTGTACTGCTGTAACACCCTTTGCTCCTGCAAACCCTCCAGCAACTGGGTTTCTCGTTCATCCATACCTTGTTTTGTTTGTGGGTGGAGTGTGTTTATTTGGTTAGGGTTTTTGTTTGTTTGTTTTTTTGTTTTTTTTTTTTTTTTTTTTTTTTTTTTTGTTCTTTTGTGTGTTTTGTTTTCTTTTAGGATAAAAATGAGAAAATTCACTTAAATTTTTTTTTCCTCTTCCTTTTTTCCTTTTTTTCAGTGCCTCCTTAGTGCAGACCAAGGAGGGTGGGCAGCATTTGGTTTAGTCACCATGGCTTGGGCTGGTTGTGTTCTCCTGTAGGGACTGCCTGGTGACTCAGCTGCTATCAGGAAACTGAGGCTGATAAAAATTCTGCATTAACTTTTATAGATTCTTGACCCTTTAACAGAAACTGATCTGTTTCAGCTCAGCTGGAAAAAAAAAAAGGGCATTTTGAGCCTTTTTCTTCCCAGGGTATTTATTCTCTTTACTGTACTTCATGGCTGACTGCTGGTGTAGCTGTATCACAAAAAATTCCCAGGACTGTATTTTATAACAGTGTCTTCAAGTGTGCTCCAACTTAATTAGCAGGAAAAACCAGCTTGTATCTGTGGCTGTATTAGAGGCTTCATGCTGTTGTGGTGTGACTGCTTATTGTTGTACATTCAATGCAGAAAGCAGTTTACCTTACAGATTTTCTTTTTGAAAGAAAAATAGGTTAAATATGTAAGTCACCACATAAATGCTAAGTATGATTATAAAATGCAAAAATGATGCTACAGAATTCTGTGAGGAGAGCTGTGCAAGACTGCCTGTGGGCCTAGGTTTTTATTCCTTTGCTTTTACAGCAAAGAGACTAGAAATGCTTATGCAATATTAATTCAGGATATACAGCAAATTGGCATTTGGAAGCATTCAATTTTCCTCATAATTGTTCTCCATTCACTCGGCCGATTATCAGTAATTTCAGGGAATTAAAGATGCTCCTTTTAAAAGTTTCTAGTGAACTCTTTAGAATTGTCAAACAATAACAAACCTGCCACTTAGGGAGCAATTTTCCCTCTCACTGTCCTCATGCTGATGTTAGATGGCTGTTTGGAAAGGCTAGACAAGCAAACTGCCATGTAGCAAATCAGCAGGAAAATTTTTTCAGCCTCATGCTGCTGAGTGAATTTTGATCCAAGAATTCTTGTGGTTTTTAGTTCAAGCAAAAGAGTTTTGTCCTCGGGTTTGGGACCAGGGAGGTGTGTGGTGGTTTTTTTTTTTTTTTTTTTTTTTTTTTTTTTCCCCTCTCGATAGGAAATCTGCAAAAGTGTATTTTGTTAAAGAACTTAGTATCGTATTTTGGTGGATTACACTTCTTCAGTCACCTCTAGGTGAGTCCCACAAGAATGTAATTCCAAGTATGTGATGACCAGGTCTTTCCTTTTCCTCCTCTGTATGCGAAAAGGGAAACAAAATTATTAAAACCCCTCAGGAAGGGTGTTGTGAAGTGTCATTTACTGAAAACTCTGTCCTCTCTGGTTGTGTCACAGGAGCTCCTAAAGCACAAGGTATGCACAGGGACAGGAGCTGCAAACTGCCTGTGCTTGGAAAGGGCTGCTGGGAGGGACTGTTTGGCAGGGGTGTCTGTGACAGTGTTATTCAGTGACCCCGTGGGCTGTGTTATGTCCCTGCATGTAGGTTAGGGATGTGCTGAGCATCATTGTCTCTGTCTCTCCCTTTCTCTTGGAGTTAGCAAGCTGAGGGACCAAAATCCCAACACTGTCTCTGTGCCAACCGGGACTGGTGAGAGTGGACATCTGAATGAGTGTGGGCTTAGGTGGTTTTGGCTCTCTCTCCTCTCAGTGTAGCTGCTTCCCGGTCCTGCTGAGCGGCTGCTGAAGAGGAGCAGCAAAGCTCTCAGGGGTGAACTGCTTTTCTCTTCAGCCACGTGGAAACAGCTAAAATCTATTACATTTGCTAGGTGGTTTTAGTCCAGTACTCGTACTTGAGATCACCAAATGGCTTCTGATGAACATGAGAGCAGCCTTGCCTTGCACAAATGGTTTTGGTCATCTCAGAAAAAGCAAATATACCTGTTTGGTATATTTTAATCTGCCCTACATTAGAATTGCCATAGTAATCACATGAAAGGTACCATGATGGTTGTATTCCAAGAGCTGATAAAAACTGGGAGGGCTGAGTGAGGTGGGCTTGATGCCCAACCTGCTCCCCTGTCCAGAGCAACGTGTTTTGTAATACCCTCATCCCAGAGTTATTCCTCCACGAACCTTTCATCTTGCTGTCATTTGCGTGATAAAGAAGAGCCCCTCTATTGAAAATGTTCTGTTGTGGAGAGGATGGAACCCTCCATTATTAAGATTCGGACTTGATTTCCCAGATATGTGAAGTCTTGGCTCTCTTTTTGAAGTTTTTGAGGAGGTTTGCATTTTGTGTGTGTTGCATGACCAGTGGGTAGTTTTCCCTCCCCCTAAGCTTGAACTTGAGTCGGAGACTGTTAAACCTCACTTGGAAGTATTTTCAAATGCTTGAAAAATACATAAATCAAAATCTCATCTGAGACAGCAAAAAAATGAACTAAGTCATGAATTAATAACTTTTAAAATATTTCTTCAAAATCCGGAGAAGAACACAAAGTAATGAACTTGCCTTTAGAAAACTATTTAGTCTCAGAAACATTTAAGAAGTATTTTTAGTGTTTATGTGAATGCTACAGAGATAAAGTTTCAGTTTCTGTACCGAAAAGATTCCAGCTAATACTAATACATGTCTGTATGAATACAAATCTACTTTTGTTCCGGAGTGACTTTAACAAAACATCTGCATAAGGTTTCTCGGTGCTAGATAGCCTTTGTATTTGTAGTGAGAATAAGTGTCTTAAATGTTATTTAATGCAGTAGATTTTTGACATCTCATGTGAAATATTAAATACACTAGCTCACATATGGCTATTAAAATACCTGCCTTCAGGGATTGCATAAACATAGGTAGCTAAACAATAATAACCTATTCTTCTGCTTGCTTATTTTACATGAAACTCAGAATAGCTACTTTTATTAAACAGTAGTTTTTAGTCAAAACTCCATATTTAATGTTAGAATTGTGTAGTTTGGCAAAATATGTGAGAACAATTGGTTAGAGATAATTTTTAGATTTTTAACTAAGTGCTTCAAAAAAACAGAGGTAATTCCTGCTGGAAACACATTGAGTGTGAGGTGCACACTGCAGGGAAGTCGATGATCTGTGAGAGCCTATGGATGTTCCACTGGCAGTCATTTTTTCTGTGTTTATTCTGTGAATGGCCAGGTGCTGTGTACAAACCTCGTAAGGATGTGCGAATTGAAAAATTAATATACTGGGAAGCTCTTGCTACTAGAAAGTGGTATGAATTCTAATAGAATATAAAAATGATGATAGCAAGTCTTATTCCCTAAAATCCATTGCTCTCAGGTGGGCTAAGAAATAGCTCCATCAGTACAGGAGATGGCTCTCTTTTCCTGTGGCTTTCTTTTAGTGGTTATGCGAGATAACTTTCTTTGGAGGAATGTAAAATATCTAAATTACCTTTTACAGAGCCTTTGTGGGGAGCTAACTTTAGATAAAAAATATTATTACAGTGAATTTTAGTTTTGGTTGTAGCAGGAGCATCTTAAGGATACACAGCTACAAGGTGTGGAGGGGAAGCCTGTGAGTGCTGAGAACTGGACACTGCAGTGCTCTTAGAGCTGTCCTTTACATCCTGTGTGCCATCCCAGTGCAGTTTGGGCACATACACAGAAAGGTATATCCTCCCTTGCATCTCCATGTTGGCAGTTAAATGGAGAGTGACTCTTCCACATTCCTACTTTACTACTGGATAAATCTTCTCATGGAATGAGGCTGTTAGCCTTGGCACTGCAAGGGCTGTGTCTGCCTCTGTGGCATTCAGGGAAGAGAGTACTCTGTCCAGCAACCCATGTGCAAGGCAACCCTGGCCGTGGCCTCATGTGGCTTAGTGCAACTGCAGTTCCTTTGTTTTCTGGGTTTCCCTACTTTCCATCCTCAGTGGAGATTTTGTTAACTCGTTATCTTTCTGCAGGGAGGCCTTGGAAGAGGGCGAGCTAATTTCAAGTAATTGCACAAGGCACTTGACTGTGTTCTGGTGCATAAGGAGGCATTCAGCTGCCAGATCAGTTGTAAGAGCATTTCTCTTCTGCTTAGTGGAAAATGCAGAGGATGTGAGGGGTTTTGTGGAGTACTCTTGTCCAGCTGACTACTTGCAGGGCATTTCCAGGATAACCTGTCCTGAGCTATTTGTTTTCATGTGAATCTTGAGAGATTCCTCATGTTCAAACTACAGTCTCCAATTGTTCATGCTAATGGAAGAGGACCAAGTAATATATACTGGCAATCCTCTGTTTTTCTCATTTCAGTGTATCAGTACGTTTTGGGCTGCAGAACAATAAATACCTTATTAATCTTCTTTGAAGAATAAAACAAAATGAGAATTCCTTAATAGCATAAAATGAATAATAATAATAATAATAATAAAAATATTAATGGATTTTGTAAAATTAAATTTGTCTACCTCACGCTTCCTCTCTGCATGCAGATACTTGAAATTATTGTAGCACATTCTGGGGTGAGACAAGAAGGAAGCCTTGTGATGTGGAGACAGCTTGGAAGAGTTAGCTGCTGGGAACCTGACAAATTCTGGCATGAAGTATATACCATAGTATTTCAGTAAATATCTTCTGTTAGTTCTGGCTAAAGCTATTTCTCCACTAAGTAAGCTGATCTTCATCTCTGGGCTAGAACCAATCACAAATTCTTATGAAATTTGGCAACTGCAAGCATGAAAAGTCATTGATCCAAAAATTCATGAACTGTCTTTCATGTAGCAACATTTCCTTTTGAACCTTAGCTGAGGCTCTTTCTATTTGCTTTTCTTGGTTTTGAACTTTTAGAAATAATTTTTTTACTCTCCTCAGCCTTGGCAATGTGAAATAAAGAAAGTGGAGTGAGAGGCATGTAATTAAGCATGCAGTGTAACTGCTTGTTTCCAGAGAGAAAAGACGATGAAAAAAGAAGGGGCTGGGGTGGTGGAATAAAAATTTAAAAAAAAAAATAAAAAAATTGCCAAAGTCTTTCCAAGGTGTAGAAAATTTTCTTCATTTCCAGAAGAAAACAATTTGGGATCGCTCTTCTTGAAGTGGGCTTTGTGAAGTATATGCAAAGATAGATAGGAATGCTCAACTTTGCACATAGCTCAAGCAGCGGCAACTCTACTAGTGCTCACCAGGCACGATTTTAAACAATAAGGGGATATATATTTCTAGAAAAGAAGAGGAATTAAGGATGTCTGCTGGTCTGTCACTCCTTGGAGAACAGCAGGTGTTCTGTTTTATTGTCCCGTTGTAGGTATTATATGAACAATTTAAACAACAACTTCCAGTGTAGTCTAAATTGTCTCACTATTTGGCTACTGGGAACACTGGAGTTTTCTGCAGCAAGTGATCTTTAACCTTAAGAGTTAATGAGAAGTTTTCAGCATGTGCTGAAGCTGGAGCTTCTTATTCCCCACTCATGAAATTGAAAAGAGCTTGTTTGGACACGATTAGGTTTGTGTAGTCCTCAAACTTTGCAGCTTCCCAGACCATTCTCTGCCCTACCCCAGCGAAAGGTCAGACTCAGCATCACATATTCTTGCAGAGCTCTGCACTATGTGCCCTCCCATGTCCTGGGCATGGCAGCTCTGCTGTCGTGCATCCCCTGTGGATGAGGAGGGTTGGTGGCATTTCATCTCGTTATTTAAACACGCAAATGCTTGATTTGTCTTTGGAGATTCAACTTAATCCTTGCAGCTGAATGACAGAAAATAATACTCTTGAGATATGTATGCTCTGTGCTTTGCCTTTGAGCTGTGTTGGTCCCTGCGTGCAGAAGAGTCTTCTGCTAAATATTATCTATCTGAGCACATGGGGTGGCATGACATGGCCTTTTCCTAGTATTGCTTGAAATCTTTTACTCTTCTTGGTCATCATCAGCAGATAGCAGTTCAGAGAAACTTTAACTCACAGAGACTTGATAACACGAAGTGAGAACATGCCTCATTAGAGTACCAATATGCTTCTAATAATCCTAGTAAATGTTTCTGTCATGGAAACAAGAACAAGAGCCATAAAAATTGCAGGAGCTGTTAGCAATTTTTAACAGTTGTTCAGGACCATGTTCACTCTTATCTTATTAGAGATGTTAGTTGTAATTTGTTTTATTATGTTGAAGACTTGGTAGCTTGCATAGACGGTATTCCTTCCCATGTGCTTTATTTTCTTTGTATTTTGTGCATGTAACTCTGAGAATGCAGACGCAGAGAGTTTCTACCCCCCAAAACCCTAACCCTTTAAATGATTCTGGTCATGTTTCCTTGGTTATCATAACTGCTATGCTTCAGTTAAAATTCTCTCTAAATAATGTCTATAATATAGCTACCTGGATTTTTGGGTAACACAGGTTCAGATACACTCCCAGGCATTGATAATCCAGAATTGTTGCCTTCTCCAGCTTGGCAGTGGCCTGTGAACTGGATCAAAGCATTTATTTTTATATCTTAGTAAAGGTTTTGATGATTCCTGAACTTCTCTGCAGTGCAGCAAGGCTGGAGCCAGCCATGCTCACCCCGGCCTGAAAGGAGGGTTGCCCAGTGTCCACACAGTGGTGAGGAGCTTCTCCACAGAAACATGGAGACATAAGAGATTAACAGCCAAACACCTTCAAAGATGGAGTATTCATCTTATGACTGGCAAAGAGATACATCTTCCCTCACCATTTCAAACATAAATGAGTTAAACAACCACCATACATAACTTGTCCATTGTTCACATAATTGAGACACCAGAGGGATCCCTGCTGCTACCCATTATTTACCATACCCTGTGTACACACTGGGCTTTTTGGTGATGGTCTCATCATGAGATTTTACTATTCCAGAAGTTTGGGTGCTTTTTTCTCATTCTAAACCCCAGTAGAAATGCTGCAGGTTTTCATTTCCTTGCTGTTTGCCCAGGGAGTGGCTGGTTAGTAGGATTTCCTTCACAGGGCAGGTGCCACAGAGGCGATGCTGATGGGCAGCCTGGAGGGCTCTGGGCAGTGAAGGCCTTTACCTTTCTGTCAGGTCAATTTATGCTGTGATCTGTGAGCCAGTGGATGAGGCATTAGGTTTGGATGGAGAGTAGGGAAGGAGAGAGATTCCAGAATCAGCTTTGTAAGGACTTGTGTAACAACAAATCTCTTGCTAATTGCACAGATTCCTGCTGAATTGCAGGTAAGGATGTTTAACTCTCTGGTATCTGCATATGGTCCATGTAGGAATTCCAACTTCATGTAGGAGGTGATGTAGTGATGCACAGAGCTGTGTTGGCAACAGATGTTGAAAGAAAGTTTGTTCTCTGATAAGTCAGAAATGAATATAGACTGACAAATAGTTTTGAACCCCTAATGTGTGGTACTGCAGGGCAATAGCACTTCTCCCCATCCTCTTCCTCCTCACATAAAAAGCTCAGTGATGGCCTGGGGACCAGAAAGACATCGTGTTGGCAACCCCACAGGTCTTCTCTGACTGGAACTCACTGATGAAAGAACCATAACATGTACTATACATGTTATGTCATTCCTGGTCCTTCCCAACAGAGTTCTTTGAGTTACAGTCTAAATCTTATTGTTTCATCTATTTTAATTCCCTTCTGTCCGGGAAAAAGTTGCAAACACCTTTGTCAAAATAAGACTTTTTGAGCCTACCCAAAGTATTTAGATCATAAACAATACACTCTTTTTACAGCACTGCATTATGTTTACTGACAGGAACAATTTTACATTTAAGTTACGGGGATTTTTCAAAGTTGTGGAAAGCAAACAATCTACCGGCTTCCTTCCTGTGTCTCAGAGTGCTGAGACTTTATCAACTCAAAGCAGCGAGGAGTTTGCTCCTGTCACTGTGGACCCTTGCCTGTACTGCAAAACAAATGAGGGTGTCTTCATTATAATATAACTAAGTATCCATCATAGTCTTATTAGCAAGACATGATCATTGATGAAAGGAGAAAAACTTGAGCAGAAGCAAAGTTAATGATGTTTCTGCTGTCACACAACTGTTTGAAGAAGTAGGACACAAAGTTTTGCAAAAGCTTTTAATATCTGGGAGACTAGAAATACATTTTTCTTACCTTTGTAGCAGTAAAAATAGTGTGAAAATAGGTAAAGAGGTAATCCAGCATGTTTTAAGGAAATCAATGAACAATGTACCCAAAAAACTGAGGCTGTAGCTCATTGTAATATACTGAAACACAATTTTTTGACAGAGATGAGTAAAACATTTCTAAAATCTGACATTTTTGTCTTTTCTTTTGACATGCAAAGGTATTTGCATTTTAGAAAAAAACCCAGAGAAAAGAGATGGAGAACATGTAGATAATTAAATTTTAATTTAAGTTTTAAAGATCTTTCTCTAATTAGCTTTAAAAGTCAGTGTCTAAGTAAATTGAGTTTCAAGGTGAAATCATAATGTTCTTCCTGTATCTTAATATTCAAATGTGAGAAGAAAGAATATTAGAGAAAGAGAAGGTAGATTATTATTTTAAAGGCCTTTCAAGATAAGGATTTAACATTACCTCATTGTTAAAATATAACTGTGGCAGGTTGTTTTCATATTTCTGAATTTCAAAGTCATTGAGAAGGCATGGTTGAAAAAATAGAAGACTTAGGTTCCTTTAAAAGAAACTGAAAATTAGACTTAGAAGGTAAGGACTTCTTTCTTTTGATTTGTAATAAGACTCTTTTTGGTGGCATTTTTGCATTCCTTTCACTTTTGTCCGTTCTTCCAGAGATGATCTTACTGTTCTGTGAGTCATTTTTGATCACTGGCATGCTAATGTAATGTCCTCTGTTTTTTAAAGAAGTGCTAGCATGCAGTGGGCTTTTGTCTGTGTGTTTTACATGGCCAGGTGTGTTTTCTCTACGTTTATGTGATGGTTAAGGACACAACCTGCCACATTCATGTGCCATCTGCTGGACCCACGTGCATTTTCAGTGCCGTGGTACAGCCTCTGCCCCAGTCCTGGTGTGGCTGCCTGCCAGAGCTCCAGCTGCACGGGGCAGTGGTGTGAGGAGAACAGGCTGATTGGGACTTGTCATGATTTACTGGGCAAATGCCATTTTAACGCTAAAGAAAGAAGCAGAGAACAATATTTAATAACATTGGAAATATGTCTGTGAGGAAGCGCATAAGCTGTTAGTTGACGATGAATAGCTGGAAGAATAACTGAAAACAGTTGGGTTTGTACGTGAAGTAGTTATAAATATCTAGAATTGTGTGAAGCTAACAATGATTTGTTTTCTTTCTAAGAGCAATCGTTTTGTTATTTTACAAAGAGTTCTGAATGTAGAAAAATTAATTTTGGAAGTTAATGTTTTTAAACTTAAGCCTACATAGTAGAGAATTGCTAATTATCTAAACTACGTCATCTTAACCTTTTTTTGGGATTCTGAAAGCGATATACCTGGCATTTGTAGGTGAATGCTGTATAATTTGTGTAATATTTGTAAATGTTGAAGCATTTGATAGAAATTTAGGTGTCTTGAAAATTCCAAATTAATGTGACCATAAACACTTCAGTGTATGGTTTAAAGATCAGCATAGAAATCTTATAAATTGAAGGCAATCTTAGTTCAGGGACTGTTGTCCAGTAGGGTGCAATGAGGCTTCCTGTCAGTTTTGGTTTTATTTAACACCTTTAAATCTAAGTGAAGCAGTACTGTAAATAGTATGCTAATTAAATTTTCAGATGTAGTTAGACTGGGAAAATGGAATAACAGGAATGAGGAAAAGATATATAACCCAACAGTGATGTTGTACATACACTGAATACAGTTTGATTCAACCTGAATAAACAGAAGCTAATGTATAAGAATAGTGATCTAAACTGAACATTAATTACTGAGACAAAGATGCTGAAGTGAAAATACTGAAAGTTTTGGATTTTTGTGGATCCTCTGTGTTGATATCATGACAATAAAATGTCCAAGCATGATTATTGTTGACCATGTATTAGTGTCAATGTTCAAAAATATACAAGGATGATTCAAACAGCACTAAGGTTATTTCATAAGAGAAATGCGCTATTCTGGATGTCTTCTGAGCAAGTTAAGACTAGAGTAATATTTACAAAAATTAACAGAAATTGAGAATTAAGGGAGGGAAGGGTGAAGTTATGTGCTGTGTAGCATCTTTTACAGGGGAATTGAGATGTCTGTGACATATGAAAGGAAAAGATGGTTTTGTAAGGGAAGAAGAGGTAACTCATAACAGCAGGATATACTTGGGGAAAATGATATGAATACAAAAATTTTGAGGATTTTGACATTCTGAGACATTGCAAATTACACATATATATATATGTATATCCCCTTCCTGTGCTGTCACATCCGAGTATGTTTCTGAGAAATCTGGTGGTGTCTTTGCAGTGCTCCTGTTTTGTGTCCCTCCCAGCTGCCCTTTCTGTATAGCATGCCTGAGTTTGCTTCTGTAGGACAGATGGTGCTGTTATCCCAAGAATAGTTCTTCACTTCTTGGAACTGTTCAAATTTCTAATATATTATCTTTTCTAATTCAAGATGCCTACATTTGATTTGCACTGCTTTTTAATCTTGTAGAGAAGTGCTGGCTTTTGTTAGCTGCTGTTAAGGTTTAATGCAGTTTGTAGATAAATTCACGATCAGCTGTTTGTCTCCAGCTGGTTTTCTTCTATCCATAGTCCGGTTTACAACAGCCTCAGTGGTCTTTGGAAGTTACCACCATCTTGTCTCTAGAGGTTTGCAAATATGAAAGTATAACTGATTTGGGAATTTGAGCTTTTGAAGTTCATAAGAGATGTTTGGCTCTTGGTGTGTCCAACTGAGTGGAACAAGGAACTGAACTGAACCTACTGGAATTGGAACCAGAGCTCTGGGAGCTGTGCTGGACTGTGAAACTCAAATATAATCTAAATATTTTTAAGAGATATTTCAGTTAAATATAGACAAAGCCTTAACTTGCCATTTCAAGTACCTCAGGCTGAAAGAAACAGTTTGGCTTTTCTCAGCCCCAGGATGACCTGGATTCGTCCTTTCTCTTGGCCTCCACATGAGGATTTGAGGGGAATGATGAGCTGGATTGGTGATGGAGGCAGTAAAGCTGTTCAGTTTCTGTCTCCCATCCCCAGACTGGTTTCTTGATGCTGAGGTAGGGTCTTTGTGTGTCTTGTGTACACAGCACACCCTGATGTACATATATATTTAAGGGCTCACTTTCTGGAACTCTGTCTAACCTGAGCAGCTTTTTTGGTTTTACTGCAGTATCATTTTCTCAGGGACATCTTTAGAGTGTGGAGAGAAAAAAAAGTAAGTCCTGTTCTGGTCTGCTCATCAGTCATGGGCCTGATGGTTTGTATGAGGTGGCCAGAAATGACTGTAAGATCATTTTTGATTTTCTGTGCCTTAAATCCACTGCATGCCAAATTACGCAAGCTGCAGTGGCACTGAGGAGCTGAAACATCAGTTGAAGTCTTCAGAGTGAAATTATCTTGGCTATGCTATATAAATATAAGCATGCATTTTTCTAGTCATGCCCTCCAAGCTGCTATCCAAGAGGAAATTGGTATGGGAAGGTATATATTAGCTCTGTTCTGGGAGGCCACCATCTATTGTGCTGAATGCCTGCATGTTAAGCTTTATGGATGAAATTTGCCAGATCCTCAAATGCTTTTGCTCGTGAGCATATTTGAAAATCAGCGAAGGTGATGACCCTTTTAAAATAAAAATGGAATTGCTGGCAGGAAGGGAAGGTACAAGTCTGTGTTCTTAACATTTAAAGATGGTTATAAAATGTGTATTGGCTGTTTTTATAATTTATAGTGAAACTGCTGTTGCTTTTAATAAAATGAGACTTCCAGTCATAATTTCATGATTATGAATGTGAGCATTTTGTTATACAGCTTGGATATATCCTACAAATAACCATTTTCCAACAGAACTCTGGCAACATGCATAACTTAATGGGATTCTCTGTCACACATAATTCTTTCTGAAGTTGACTTGTGGTTGAATACTTCAAGTCCTTGAATGTGGCTCAAGAACTGAGTTAGTGGGAACTTTCATAATTTTTAATTTAATTTTTCCTTATTTCCTAGACTTTTAAAACTTCCTGTAATTCATTATTAGATTTACCGTTTCAAGTGCTTATTTAAAAGGCACCTTAGCTGCAGAAGCAAATCAATATTTACAGTGCATTAGTGCCACAGAGAATTTGAAGCCTTGTGATTAGAGTTCATTGCTGTTTTATCCACTCTTCAAAGAAACCACAGACTTCAAACGGTATCAGCCATCATCCTGAAATCAGTGACATTGCATCGGTCCCATGCGTACTTCATCTTGTGGTTTAATTATTAAGTTCCTTTCCTTTGATTTTCCTTTTAATATTTCAAAGTATATCCTCTTCAAACCTATAAATTCAAGTAAAACGGAGGATTGTAACCAACAATGTATTGGTTAAAAAAATAAATCTGTTTAATATATTCTTTTTTGTTGTTGTTTTAATGGAGAATATCAAACCCAAGTTAGAATGGTCTCCCAGAACAGAATTGAAGCGAGGAATGTAGGTGATTGTATTGACAGGTTATGGTTAGCGTGGTGTGAACAGGATTAAATTATTGGCTTAAACTCGGAGCAGTATTGCCCATTGCCAAGCAGCATGCATTAGATCTAACTCCATGTGCTTGTTCCATTCCAGTAATAAACCCCAAAATATTGGCATCTTTAAAATTCTAGTTTAACTAGGAAATACATACATCCAAGATACCCAAATTATTGTCTTCTATAATTGACTTTATTGTGAAATTTGCTTAGTAGTACAAATAACCTTTCCTTTTGAAACCTTTCCATTTTCATAAGAAGAGACTGGAATAGATCATGTATCTTTATATTCACAGAATATATATTTTTTTAAAGGTTTGAAGAACTGGTCAATAAATGTCTGAAAATACTTCAATAGCTAATCTTACTAAAATGAAGCTGGCCATATTAAACATGGCTCATCTGTTAGCAGATTTTGTAGAAAAGCTTTTCATGTTAATATTTTCTCTGGAGCGTATTAATAATGGGGAATTCCATTGCATAATTGACTACCTGTATTTTGCAAAGTCTCTACTACCTAGCACTGTGCAAACTGTCAGGTTTTCCCTACAAAGTGAAAGCCAAGGCAGCGATAAGGGCTTGCTCCTCTCCAGAAATGCTGGCATGAATTCCAGTTTCATCCTTTCTTTCTTTGCTGGCAATTTGGCTTCTCTTACAGAAGTTCACCCAAACGAACTTTTGTTTTGTCAAGCAATTTGGAGAAGAAGTGTAAAAACACAAGAACATTTTGCTATCACCGGGCTTATATATAGATGTACAAGCATAAGGAGCAAGTGAACTCATGTTTGAAAATTGTAATTCTCTGTTGTGGGGTTGGTAGCTAAGGCAAACAGGATAATATGCATGGGCTGCTGCTTGGAACAAATATAGATTGGTATTTTTCTTAAGTGGCACGCCCTATTACAGAGCCACTTTCTGGCTCAGGCTGATCTAATAAGCAGAGTGTGTGTTCAGGGCTGTGCCAGCAGCACAGGCACTGCTGTGAAGGGTCATTGCATCCTGTGTGGGGCACTGGCTGGGGCTGCAGCTGAGCCACCTTTGTTCAGAGATCTCTTGTGGTCTGATGGTGCACTTTAGTGTGCTGCTGAGGGGGAGAGGGGATGCTTTGCCTTCACCTGCTTCATGAAACTGGAAGGAGTTGAAGATTTAATCAGTTATATTTCATAAAATGTTCTTGTTCTGGTGCTGTTTTATATGTATATATCTGTGTGTATATACTCATATGTATATGTATAAATATGTGTATGCTTGTTTATAAAAGAAAGTGTTTTATTAGCTGGAAATTAACTCTTGTTATGTAAATTAAAAGAAGAAACTGCAAGGGAAAAAAAATAATACAATAGTAGAGGGGGAAAGAGAGGAATTGTTTGATATTGTTTACTAGAATGAACATGAAATAGTGTTTTGGTGTTTGGCGTGTAACACTTGTGGGTATCTCAGCAGCAGGAGTCCTAGTGGATTAACAAAAAACTCATGTTTTCATTGTGTGCCATGACTTACTGTATTTCTCAGTGTCTTTGTAATGCCCTGTGAAATAAGATTGTTGTTGTTGTAGTTATTATTATTACTACTACTATGTGTGGCATTATAAAGACACTGTCAAGATTGTCCACTCATTTAACAAACAACTCCAGTCATTGTGTTTTCCTGCAGGTATTGTGTGACGTGCGCCTTCAGTTTCCTTGGGAACTGTTTCATCGTAGCATTAAAACACAGTCCTGGATTTTATTCTCAGCAGTTGCCCAGTGTGACTTTCCCACTGACTCTGCTGCTTACGTGCCATTGCTTTAACCTTTTTATTTTCTATTTTGCATTCAAGGTTCCCAGTGCAGCAATAATGAGGAATAAAACTGATAAATCACAGCCCTTCCATTCTGATGCTGATTGGGAGAGTACTAAGCGGTCACAAATTCAGGCAATGAAACTTCTGTTTGGGCAAGGAGAGGATAGATGTGTGGATATTTGTTGTAGGATAATAAATTAAATTGGAAAAAATTAAGTTGTATTTCAGGAAAAACTAACTTTAATGTGCCATCAAAGTTTCCAGAATGAATGTGACCTCTACATATATTAAGGAAACCTTATCTCTTTCCAATCAGTCTACCTGCCTACTGCATCATTTATTACTAATGAAATATTTTTCTTCTGTCACTCATGCCAGCTGGAAGGCTAAGGGAATCAGGGTAAATCAGCACTGATCTTGTTTCAGCTGTCAGGAAGAGGCAAAGGAAGAATGCAGAATAGAAAGCAGTCTCTCCCATAAGTCTTGAGAAGGAAATGGAGACTATATTTTACCAGGCGAGGAGGATGCCTTCTGTTGGCTGGCAGCTTCTTGACAGAACATGGTGCTAGTAATGCCCAGGCTGCAGCCTTGGCAGTGGGGTGGGGGACACATTGTCCTAGTCCACCCCTTTCTTTTTGGCTACTTTTTAAAATACCTGTGTGTCACCTTAGCCTCTCA
This sequence comes from Formicarius rufipectus, assembly GCA_013399695.1. Lineage (NCBI taxonomy): Eukaryota > Metazoa > Chordata > Aves > Passeriformes > Formicariidae > Formicarius > Formicarius rufipectus. The sequence goes on from VXAU01005850.1 coordinate 236,635, forward strand.
GTTGTTCAAGCTTCTGATGTATTTTTTATTTTAGCCAACAGCCAACAGGCAGGAGTGATGCTGTGTTCGTACTCAGAAAGCCACCAAGCTGTGCTGGGTTCAGAGTTTGGTTTCCCCTTCATTTTCTGCTTGTGTGGCCAAGCAGCAAGGCTGTGGTTTTGAGGAAACAGACCTTGTCCTTGAGGAGCTATGCTGAGGTCAACAACTCCTTACTCTGAAACCACATTTGGTCAAAACCACCCATCCAGAGCTTGAAAAAATATTTTTCCTTTGTCAAAAACATTTTAAATCTAGTCAGTGTTTATTTACTGTCTGTTTTATTCTTCAGATATGCCTCTTCATGTCCGACGTAGCAGTGACCCTGCACTGATTGGCCTCTCAACCTCTGTAAGTGACACAAATTTTTCTTCAGAAGAGCCTTCACGGAAAAACCCTACAAGGTGGTCCACAACAGCAGGCTTCCTCAAGCAGAACACCCCTGGCGTGCCCAGTGCGCATGAAAGAAAGGTATATTTCTTTCTCCTTCTTTATGAAATAAGTGGCAAATATGCATTCAAGTTGAATTGCTTCCCCCTTCTCTCAACTGCATCATGTTTAAACCTGCATTTTTTGACCTTGTCCACCAAACCTCATGATCAGCAGAGAAGTGTTTGAGTCACACGTGTCCTGCTCTTTGGAGACTCTTGGTGATATGCACAGCAGGGACCCCAAAAACTTGATTTTTGCTATTAGCTGTAGTTGAAGCTCAGATACTCATTATTCTGCAAAGCAGGGCCTAAATGCTGTCACACTTCCCCCACCATGTTAATAGGCCTTGTCTGTAATGATTTTTACTATCTCTGTAGAAGTCCTAATGTCAGTGAATAATCTGCATGCCCACAGCTGGTCTGGTTTATCTTTCTAACAAACATTGCTAGTTTTTACTTTCTGAGGCTCTAATCAAGTAATGCAAAAGATTTCCCTCCTTGATAACATTCTTAAAACCAAAACAGTGAAATGTAGAGTGAGTATTTTTATCTTCAATTTTTGGTATGATTTCAGTATGTCTACATGAATTGCATTATTTGCTAGAGAAGTCAGCAGGAAGCTCTCTTATCAATGCATTATTAAAAAAACAATTGGAAGAAATATGCCCTTTTGTGAAGATCCCAGCATTGCCCATAGTTGTGATGGTAACTTGCAAACTCAGAAGGGACAAATTATATATTTTCTAATAGAATTGAGTAATTTTAAAAGAATACTGCACTTACAGTTGCCATTCAGACTACACAGCACAAAGGAATCTTGGAAAATATACAGCTGTTTTTTTTCCTTTTTTTTTTCTCCTTTTTTTTTCTTTTTTTCTTTCTTTTTTTTTTTTTTTTTCCCTTCCCCCCTTAATTTTTATTAATTCTATGTAGGATGAACAAAGACTAAGCAGTCAGGACTTTCACACCCAAATGAAGAAGTCATTATATGCTGCTAACAAACTGAACTATTTTCAGTGGGCTATTGGTCATTTCCAAAACATCTGTAAAAGCACAGTGCTCGTAAGCATTGAGATCCCCATTCATGCAGAGGTGTCAGTTTAATGTGGCATTGTCAGGTTCCTGCTTGATCAGGGTTTCAGGCAGGTAATGGTATATCTTCTGTCACTTGTACTGGTATGGCACTGAAGTGTATGTTGTGAAAAAATGTCTTTTATACTGTTTTGATTTGGAGAAAAATATATAATTAATCCATTTTAAGTATTAGCATTTTCAGTTAATTTTTCTGAAATCATAATGAGATGACACTTCATTACTCCACAAGCATAGGTTTGAAGGGCCATACATAGCATAATCAGATTTCTTTGAGTGCCTGAAGTTAGGAGAAATTGGAGGGAATTGAACAGCAGCTCATCTTTTCTTGCATCATTAGTTGTTCAGCATGCACTTACTCTTGATTTTTGTGAAAATATTTCATGTCTACTGAAGTAGAGTGACCAAACTGGAAAAGAATGCATATGATCTCATGTAGTGATGGGAAGCAAGGCATCAGAGAACATTAAATCAAGAAGATTGGAAAGAACTAAAGTTTTATTAGTTAGCACAATAGATACTGATAATTTCCTTTATCTTTTTTGCACAGTCTTTATATCAGTCCTTTGAATAGAGCAGATTACTGCACTATTTGTAATAGGTAAGATGCAGTGAACATCTGGAATTAATAATAATTGCTTATGCAGTGTGTGCTATGAATTAATCCTGACTTCATTCGTGGAAGACTGGTTTTTTCTGTGTTCAGTATCTTGATTCCTTCACGTGGGTCAGGATTCTGTAGCCAATCCTATTTCTTTTAGGAATAGATATTAAGAGTTCTTTCCTTTCCCAGTATTAGCAACAATTTCATTTTAATAATTATTCTAAAAGGTGCATTTTTGAAGTTTCGGTCACCAATTGCTTACCAATGTACTAACACTGAATTTTTACAAGGCTATTTGTGTTATTTGAAGTACAGAAAGGCCTCATTACTTTTTGAATGTTGGGTTGTTTTCTTCAGCTACTCAGATAACAAAGAGATGGCTGTGCTTTGTTCCAGACTGTTTCATTGATTATAGATGACAGACATTTTCAGAAAAGCAATGAGAACAATCTTAATTTTCTGCTCAGTGCATTGGGCTTGAGCACCCATATATCTTTTGTGGGTGGTTGGCACTATGTAATGTTTTCACGGCAGTTCTCTCTCTTGACAGCACAAGAACATATGTTCTTGGGCTGAGATTTGCAGCACAGTTGTAGATTAGCAACTTTGCCCCAGCAGTATCTTGCAGAAACAAGAAAAGGGTTTCTGGGAGAGTTGCCAAAAGCTTCATCCACCTACTGACTCTTAAGGAGTGACATTACTTTCAGCCCGTCACCTCTAAAGAGAAGTAATTGGCAGGTAGAAACCCAGTCCAATTTTTGGAGGAATTAGCAGAGGGGAAACTGCATGTATCTGGCAGAAGGGTTTATTTCTCAGGGATGAGAGAGAGAAGACTTCTCATTGGTGTTTGTTTCATTTTGGGTATGAAGAATTTGGAATGGCAGGAAAATGGGCAGATACCCAAGGTGAGATGAAATGAAGGGGTAGGACTGCTGCCATGCACCAAAATCTGTGAGGAGCCAGGACATATGCCAGTAGTTCTGGGCAAACAGAAAGGGAAAAGGGGAAGGGGAAAAGTGCAGGCTGTTTGAAGGATCCTCCTGAAGAAATTGAAGTGCTGCCTGTTATTACGAGGCTAGGTGAAGAGAGACAGTAGGATCTGCTTTTTCTGTAGGGAAAGAAAAGAATGACCAGAGAGAGACACTGTTGGCTTTGGAGGGGCCTGAGCTGGTCCTGTGAAGATTTGGATGTGTGTTGAACTTGCGAAGCATTTCTGCTACAATAAGTAGGATGTTTTGATATGAAATCCTTGCCCTAAACTGGATGTGCACTCTCATCTATTTTTATATAGTCTTATTGTAAAAAACCATTTATTATCAGGATATCATAATATACCCTGTGTTTCTGTAGAATTGGAATCTTGCTGAATTTCTAGTTGCTGTGTTGTTCACCTGTAATAAAACTGTAAATCAGGTGTTTTCTGTCCAAAAGTGCTCATTTATTTGCAGAATTATAATTTACAAGTTATGGTAGTGTTGGTAACTGTACTCAGCTAGGTAACTCCTGATCTCATCCTCTCCATGAGTGGTTTCAACTAAATGAATAAGTTTCTTCATCTGTGAAAAAGTATTGACAAAATTGGCTCATGATTATCTTCAGCTTTAGTAGACAAATTCACTTCTTGGGATTTTTTAAAAACCTGAATATTAAAATCACTTTCAGATATTTTTTTTTGTGTGTATGTGCGTCATATCTGTATTACCTAGTGACTCATGGCTTGACTTAATCCTGTCTCTTGCTTCTTTGAGCCATTCTAATGAAACAAGAAGAAATCTCTTCTTGGAGGCCTGGAGTAGTACCTGATTTGCAAGCTGTAATTTTGTTTAAGTTGTGTTGAACTGTACAGGAGAACAGATTGTACACAGCTGAAGCATATCGTGTGTGCTTTCTTCCACTGCAGTAAAATCTTTTTTGATATTGTTTCCTGAATACCTGTTAATTTGAATCACATTCTTAATAATTCAGTACCAAAGCCTATTGGCTTAACTAGTTGCCCTCAATACGTGTGAGCTGTATTAATGAAAATCATGTTTCTTTTCCCTTAGATTGTTTGTGTTACAGTGTTGAAAGAATGTAAATGCAACAGCCAGACAGGTTGCATCTTATGACGACTGAATTAATTATCCTATATATTTTCAGCGTGGTTTCTTAAATTTGCATCTCTATTTGTGGTGAGGAATGGCTTATCATTACAAATTACTTACCTGCTTTGATCCTGCTTCTCTGAAAGACACAAGGCTTACCTAGTTAACCTGCCTTGCTTAATGCAGGGATACACTGTGGCTAACCAGCTGAGGAAAAACTTCCCACTGTGGCTTTCCTGATTTTGATTCTTCCATCAGAGATAACAGCATTGGTACAGCAGAGAGAACTGAAAATGTATGTTAAGAAGGGGAGCTCAAGAGAGAGAAAAATGTTTGTGCGTGGGCTTATGTGCCTCTTGCTCTTGGGTTCACCCACCTGGAGCAGAGCAAATGGCACACAATGTGCTCCGTGGGGTGGAACGACAACAGCAAACACATAACTGAGTGTACCTGGCCCATGGTTTTGTAACTGCATTTTTCCTTTGATTTTTGTCTTTGCTATTCAGTCAGCAGCCAAATTTTTTGCTTATTTGTTGGTAAATGGGTTTGTCCATATGTGTATTTCTAGGTGGAAAATCACTGTGTCTTGTAGGAATGATAATTGTTTATGGGATATGCTTTCTTCCTAATTGGCAACCTAATCTCTTTGGGTTCTGTAAACTGCAGAGAAAGAATTTAAAACTTTATGTGAGTGATCTAAATCTGTGTCAGATAACTTATCTTTCCTCATCTCTTCTTCCAGGTATTTTTGCTGTTCCCGTGGGTTGAGACTGAGTAGTGCAAATTTTCAGATTGTTGTGTTACAGGATTTTATATTTATTTGAAAGATGCAATGCTTTCTCGTCCTCTTTGTAAACACAATGAAAAAATACTTCCCTAATGAAGTATGTCTAGATAGGAAAGATCACTAATGCATTTTTTGAAAAGCTTCAACAATAATGGTATGTCAGTGTCAAAATCAGATTTAAAGTGAAAATTAGTTTCATTTAGCTTTGAGTCTTTTAAAACAAAGCTTAGTGAATTTTGCCAAAGACATGTCACCAAAGACGTGGTATTTTAATAGATTTTAAGTATAATTCAGAGGATTGAAGAGCCCTGTATTTGAACTATATATGTTAGTGTCATTTTATAGTCAGGGAGCTCAAATTGCAGAGTGTAAATCTATTAAATTGGCTCGGGAAGACTGTGGACCAAAAGACTGGACATCATTCTAGGAACATGGGACCAAAGTGCTGCTGATGCTCCTCAGGAACTTTAGTTTCTGGTCCTCCTGGTGCTCTTTGTACTGCTGCAGAAGGTACTGTGTACCAGGTGAGCAGGGTTGGTACAGTGCTGTAATTCAACAGAATCGACTGAGGAGAAGCACAGGATACCTGCAGAGAGCCTGGCTTCTCTGACACAACAGGTCTTAACCCCCCACAGGATGAATACAGCTTTCTGTTTTTAAAATAAAAAATGCAGTGTTTGAAACAGAAGTCCTGAAGGATTCAATAGCCATGAATATTTTTTCATTCAGGTTTATTCAAACAAGGATTTTCTCTTTTCAGTGAGTCATGATTTTTGTCATTCCAGGTGTGGTTTCACATAGACTGAGAGGAAGGAGAATGAGGAGTGGATTATCCACGGATGATGAAGTAGAGTGTTTGAATGTGGAAAATGTTGTTATAGGAGATAGATTAATGGAAATTCAAGAAAAAAAAAGTTATATGCATGAGTTTTCTTTCTTTGTGATAGTAACTCATTGCTGGCAGCTTGACATGTGATGATAAAATAGTTCAGAGGAATCTTGCCCAAAGAGAGAGCAATATAAAATAAACATAGTATGTGTTATTTTTGTTCTGGGTAGTGTGTAAAATTCATGACTTTCACGGAATCACAGAACAGCTGGAGTTGGAAGGTACCTCTGGAGACTGTCTAGTCCAGCCTTTCTGGTCAAAGCAGGGCAGCCAGATCAGGTTACTGGGTCTGTGTCCAGTCCAGTTTTGAGTATATACATCTCCAAGGATGGAGCCTGCACCACCTCTTTTGGCAACCTCTTCCAGCATTCGATCACTCTTACAGTAATAAAGGTTTTTCCTATGTTTTGATAGAATAAGTTGCATTTCTCTATGTGCCCATTTCCTCTGGTGCTTCCATGGAATAACAGGGAGAGTCTGACTTTGTTCACCATGGTGGCTATTGATATTTTAATGCAATAAAAAATAATAAAAAATAAAACCTCTATGAAAGAAATCTAAATTCCTGCCTTTCAATATGTGAAAACAAATTCAGTACTTACCATTGCCAGCAGACAGGGAATGAGACAAAAAGTGAAAAATCCTTGCCTAGTGCCCAGAGGTAACAGCCAATATGCATCACTCGATGTGTGCTGGTCTGTTTGCTGAGGACTCTGTACATGGGCAGTATTCAGGTGGTTGCATCCAGAAGTCAGATGTGACCAGATACATGAAGCAGGGAAAAGCAATGACAAAACCAACAAATACGAAACGAAGGTGTGGTTTTCTCCAAGTCCTTTGTTATTTTACGTCTTTTTTTTTTCTCTTAAGTCATTCATTTGTGGATGCCCATCTGTTAATTTTCCTCTGTCCCCCCCAAAAAAGACTATTAGTGCTAGGATCTGAGAACTGGTGAGTTTTTTTCCACTCCTGCTCTGAGTCTGAGAAAGTCTGTTGATCATTCTCAGTCATTGTTCTTCATTACATAGGAAGAATGTGGTTTTTTTTTGTCCCAGTGTCCATGTGTTTCTGTGTGTGATGGGTGAGCAATGTCTGGTCCATATGTGAGCTGCATCACAAGCTGGGACTGTTAAGAAGGGTCTAGGTGATTGAGTCTCTTACTGGTAATGAAGGAGTGGTGGAATGTGCACATGTTGTTTGTCTTTTCATTTCAGTAAATGCAGTGTACAGCACCTCTCTGAGAGACAATGAAAGCTATACTGTAAACAAAAAGCTCTCAAGTACATGGTATAGGATAATTGAAGACTTTTCCTCTGCTATTCATCTAGGTGAATGTGTACTTTGTAAATTCCCACCGTTTAAACCTTCATCTCTATTGCTTTTAAATTTTTATGTGCTTGCAGCTCTCCCTGGGATTGAAAGTGAAAAAAACTCTGGGCCTGAAAGAGTAGGTTGCTAAAAGACTGAATAAGTTTTAAAAAAAAAAAAAAGTTGACTGTTCAGGTTTAGTGATTTTAGTTAGTTAAAAGTTTAGAAGCACATATCTTTTCCTTGGCAATAGTTGGATCTGGCTTTTGACCTGCTTTCATCTGTTGTAACCTGTAACTATACAACCATATCTACTCGTGGTTCAAGAGTTTTTGCAGATTCATGTATTTGACTGTCTTGTTTTCTGATGATCAAGGTTGTGTATTGGTGCAAAGCATGCCTGGATTTTGGCTGAATGTGTACATAGCAAGAAAAAAGGACTTTAAAGTACAATTCAGTGTTCTGACATGAGCCTGCACGTTCTAAACAGTGAATATTTCATTTTTTTAAGCTATATTTGTTGCATTTTTAATTAATTTATCTTGCAATGAATACTAATCATATAAGAAAAAAGAAAGACATGCAGGAAGTCTCAGAATAAAATTCACTCATATGTGGAACTAATCAGTGCAAAGGACAAGTATGGCTGGAGAGAAGATGGTAGGAATGCCACCTTCTGGGCTTAATTCTGTTATGACTAACTTTGCGACTGTAACACTTAGCAGGTCACATAGCCTGCTTTTGTTTCACAGCCTTGACAGAAAGGGAATGATTATTGTTTGCTACTGCCCAGTTTTATTATCTCTTTATAAACGAGCTCTTCAGCTCTTGTATACAGATGTCCAGCTTATGAGCATCATCTGCTGCGCATATGAAATAAAAGAGATGTCAATAAATGTTAAAACCTTAAGAGGGAGAAAGATGGGAAGCTGCTCAGTGTGAGAAAGGCCCATTAGACTCCAGGGGGCTGAAGGTGTTGGTGCTGCTGTAAACTCAAGTAGAAGAGAAACATGCTGCTATAAGCTGCCTGTCTGCTACCTCTTTGGGCCTTCCCCCACCGACCACAGGAGGGATTTTGGCCAAGGTCTGAAATGAGTTGGCAAGTGGGATGAGATGATGGATGCTTTGCTGGGAGCCTTGCAGAGCCCCCTGTCCTCATCATTCCGTATGGAGGGGAGTGGTGGTGTGGGTGAGGGGCAGGCAGTGAGGAGAAGGATGGGCTGGATGTGCAGCTGCTTGCCGTGGGTTTGGGGCATTGCCTTCATCCTTCTGGCCTTAAATACCTGCGCTTCTCCATGACCATCAGTTTACTGAAGGGAGAGGGGAGAAACAGTTTAGTTACTGAGAGAAACCAGAATGGTTACTTCATATTCCAGCCTCTTTTCCTCATTTCAGAATCACAGGTACAAGTTTCTAAATATACAGTCAGTCAGTTGCAGCATTTTAGAGGTATGGCCACCTGCAAGCATCTACCTGACACTGAAAATGATACTGCAGATGGTATATAAGATATTCTTCATTTCAAGATCAGATATAAGGTCTTTGTGATGTTTCCTGTACCCTCTTGTTTCCTGTCTCTTTTAGCTCCTCAATTATATTTAATATTGACATTCTATTTGTTAAATCCTATCTCCAGAGCATACTTCTAAATTAATTCATTATCAGCTTTTTTCCCCCTTCTAGCACTTTAATTTCTTGACGCTCTCAAGAGATCAAATGAAGGGATGGTGACACTTAAAATGAACAAACAACTTTAAAAATTACGTTTTGTCTAAGTCTAAATAGACATAAAATGTATACATATGTGTACAAAAGCAAATCTCTCCTGACAGGACTGTGCATAATTACATTATTGCATTTAAACAGATACCCATTTAGATTCGTGTGTAGGTGGATATACCTAAAAACTCTTTAGATGCCTTCAAAGTGGCACAGCATAAGACCACATTTCACTTGAATGAAAAATAGTAGAAGGGGAAAATGTTTCTAAGTATAACCTGTAGAGGAGTCAGAACTGTAGCTTCTTGACATCTTACCTAGTTCATTTATTTTACTTTAAAATGAAACCATGGAAAGCTATGTCTTTTTAGTTAAGCTTACAGATATAAAATCCAGCTTCTGAATTATAATTACTGAATATAAAATGCTGTGTTATTTGGGTTGTTTTGCATTATCTCTTGTGGTGGGGTTTTATTGTGAGATTAATAAGTAAAGAGTGAAGGGAAGAAGCTGCTTTTTCTGTCTGAGAAATAACAATGTATACTGCTTGGAGACCTCTGGCCTTGCATGTCTAAGTGCAAAGATCATGACATATTTGATTTTTGTGTTGTAAACAAGAGAGATCAACATAATGTTTTGGTTAGGGAGTCTCATGTTTTTTAGTTTACTCTTAATTTAGCTTTGACACTAAATATTTACATATAACACAACATGCACAGAAAACTGTCTGTTCATCATGGCCCCTAGATATTGCTTTGTTTTTAAGGTCAGGCTTTGCTTGTCAGTCAAAGGATAACATGGAATATATAAATTGGAATTGGACGACTCTGGAAATTTCTGAGCAGAAGATGATAGAACTTAAGCAGAACAGTGGCTTTCCATTAATTTCTTCCTTGTTGGCATCTAATGAGTTACTGTTAATGCATAATAGATTAATTCTATTTATGAAGCTATACAGAGGTCATTTCTGAAGACTGGTCTTTCTGAAAATATCAGAATGACTGTAGAGTGATCGTTCTCATCTATTTTCATAGTAAATAGTGCATGCAAGTTCTTTATTAGGCTATTAGATTTGTATCTTCTGCAAATCTGTTTTTACTAGTTGTGGTAAATGACCCATGTTCTGGGCCAGAGCTGACAGGGGACATTAAACTGTTATAATTCTTGAATGTGGGAGTCCTCTTTTACTCTGCTCCTTGGAGAATCACCTAAGATCAAAGATTCCTGATACTGGGTGACCGTAACTGGTGCCTTCTGTAGGCTGGATGGCTGTTCTGCATGTGGATTATTGTGGCTTCTGGGGTCGTGTTCTTCAGTGTGCATCAAAAAAAGCAAGCTTGGAAAATAAACTGTAGAATGATGAAATAAACTGAATGCACTGGGAGGAAAAGAAAGCTCACCCAAGCAGCAGTGTCAGTCTTTAACAATATATGGATAGTTATAAGGAGTGACCAGTACAATCGATTTTGAGGTAAAACGGTTGACATTTGGTAGAAATTGGTAAAAGATGTGGATGAATAGAGAGAATAGTTTCAAATCTGACATCTATGCAAGTAGTTGTTTTTGGTGGTGTCATTTTTTGTTTGTTATTTTTTAAAAAAATGGAATTTTTGTTCCTGCTATGTATCTGTTGGGTTAATAAATTTCCCATATGTAATGTAACTTCCCTGTAAAACAAACATTATTTGTGCGGTCTGCTTTGGTTTTTTTGGTGGCGGTGTTTGTTTGTTGTCTTTTTTCTTTCCAATTTTTTTTCTTTTCAGTTTTTAAGAAACAGGGATTCAGTTGGTCTTATCCCATATTTACTTGTCTAAAATTCAGTTAAACAACAACCACAAAACCTCAAACAAAAAACTGTTTGCTAGACCTTCAGACAGCATAGAAAATGGATATATGTATGTATTACTGCATTTATAAACAGATGTTTGCATCAGAGAGTTATTTACATAAACCATGCGAATGTTTTGGTAATTGCAACTTTTTGCATCCTGTCTGAGAGTGACCAAACTGCTCAGGTTCTAACATGGATACAGTAGAGCATAAAAAGAAATAAGAGCAGCCTTTACAGTGGTAAAACAATTGCACTTGTAGACATGAGTTTGCTCAAAGTCTGACAAGTGAAATTATGACCTCAAAAGACTAAAAAAGTTTCACCTCTCATCAACAAATCCTGTGTCAGTCTGAGGCCAGGAGAAGGAATTACAGCCAAACAAGCAAGGAGCCTTTCCCAAAGTGTGTGGTCTATAAGAAGGGAGACTAGATTGCAAAAACAGGATCAGTGTTCAAAATGGTCTGTCCTAGTGAAGATCCTAAATGAGACATAGCTATTTGCTGCAGAAATAATGAAAGGGAAACCTTTGGTTTAAAGTTCTGAATCTTCTTTCAGAAGTTTAGTTTGAAGACATCTCAAATCTATTTTACCCCTGTTGTAATGCTATCTAGTTTTTTTTTGGTTGGTTAGGTTTGTTTGTGTTTGAGTTTTGTTTTTTTCTTTAAACCTCCACCAAAACATGAAAATTTACCTTAGCCATTCAAGGGGAAACTCTACTTCTTTACAATTTGAAAAGTGGCCTAGTGGCAGATGAGTTAGCAGACATGGGACTGTCACTGTACTGTGTGAAGGATGTTCTGGTTGTGTTCGTGGTACTGGGACTCTATAGGGGTACAACGGTGGGTTAAAGTCACAAGTGAGCTTATGCACTGGCAGCTGGTAATTGAAGTACACAGATCATGCTAATGCATCATTTCATCTGCAAGCTGCAGTGTCTTTGATGAGGATCTTGTTATATATTGCAAATCATCTGAAATTAAAAGTATAGTAAAATTGCTTCATTTTTCCTGTACCCTTTCACCCAGCCCTCCAGCAAAGCCCCACAGGGGCACCATGCCGAACTAAATCTCAAAGTGTTAGATTATGTGTCCACATTGACATTACTGCAAAACGCTGCTGTTAAGTGTAGTGGTGATATTATGACTTGGCAGTTTTAGTATTATATTGATCAGTTTCCATTTCAAATGTGATAAAGCTGACATGGCCCATGGTCCCCAAAGATGCTTGGGAAAGAAACTTTTTCAAATAAAAATAGGGCATTTAATTGTAACTGATGATGCGTGTCAGCCCTGGTCCCAGGAGAGCTTACAGCTGCAGCTCCAGAAGAAATGAGAATTCCCTGTGTGACCCTGATGGCTTCTGTACCATGAAATCTTTCTCTTTATGGTATTGTAGCTAAAAGTGACACACACCTTTTCCAGGTGGATGTTGGAAGCATGTGTGGTAATGCTAGATCATGCTGAAGGCAAGTAAAGCTTTCTGGGTTAACATGGGCATATTAAAAAAAATCCCAACCAACCAAAACACAAACCCACAAGCCTATGTATATAATACATAGATAAAATATCAGACAGCTCTGCAGCTGGTTCAGTAAACCCCTTTTTCTAAGCTGCAGAAACATTTTTCACCTCCTCCTCTATAGTTTATCAACACTGCTACCTTTGAATTAGATCTGGCAGTAGCAGAGAGGGAAGCCCCTGCATAGGTGGGGTTACAGGTAGCCAGGAGCATCTAGAGGCTTCGTTGTGTATATGTCTGTGAGAAGGAATGGGTGTGGCAGTGCTGAAAGTGCTAGTCTCTCTGCTCCTGCTCTGACTTAATGCCTGTCCCAGTGCTGTCACCTGTGGGGTACGCAGGTAGCTGCTTGCCAAAAAGCAAGGTCAAAGAAAGGAGGGGAGGACTTATCTGTGGCTGGTTGATCTAATGTTTCGCTGTTTGGCCAACACCAACGTGACTCTGTGTGATTGTAGCACTGGTATTTTATTTCAGTCTGATAATAGCACTATTTTGAGACTCTGAACAGTGCTGAGAAACACAAGAAGTTGCAGAAACCACATCCCTCTACCATCCCAACTTTTATTTCTGCTGACAGAAAAATTGCTGAGTGACTTGCTTGTCTACTGTGTTAGATGAGCTGATACAGGTCTTAGCAGGAGAAAGGCAGTCTTCTACAGAAGTAGGCTACAAGCAGAAATATTTTGATAGGTGATATGAATATACTTCTCTGGTCTGCACAGATAATATTGGGAGTAAACTCTGCAGAATTCTTAACATTAGTGTAGATGGACCAAACAGAGTCTCTCTTAGCATAGTTAATTTCACTTACGTTGTGTACTGTGACATGAGACTTTTTACAACACAGAAGTCCAATACAAGTCTTGTGCAATAAGACTGTCTTGCATGATTCTGAGACCTGGTGATTGAATGACTGAAGAACAACACCTCCCTGGGTGAACTTCTTTCCTTCTCTTGCTCTTGCAAAACAGTTCTAGGCATGGGCAATGGATGGTGTGTGGAGGGAGAGCTTTCTGCTTTATAAATAAAAATGTCTTTCTAAAAAGTTTCTATTGAACATTGTAAACATGAGTCAATAAAAATATGGGATTATCTATAAAGCACGGAAATACAGAAAACATCTAGTTACACAGGAAGAAATGTCTGTTCAGAGTAGGTGATGGTCTGTCAGATAGTTATTGTTAGATGACAATAATGTGTGCACCAACTGTGTGGGTGGTTTTGTGCATAGAATGATTTTTTTGTTATTTCTTTGTCAGATTTTGATTTTGTTGTTATACTTGCCCACCACTTTGAACAAGAGAAACTGTTGTTTTGGCTTATAGGAACTGTGCCACCCCTGTCACTTGAAGAGAATTGGATAAAGAGAAGCAACAGGAAAAAAAACCAATTTGTACACACCGTTCTCTGCCTTTTGTGGCTTTGCTAAGGGACAGTTGTACAAAGCTGACTTCCACCGTCCCTTTCTAAGCAAGATGCTGAGCAAGTTTCTAGTTTGCTGTGTGGTTAATCAACCCTGCAAAACTGGATTGGTTTTAGTTGCTGAAAGATACAAAGTTTTTACTCATTTGTGGCAGGGAAAACTAATTTCTGATGGTGATTTGTTAGGCTGGTTACTTGTACCAACGTATTTTTACAAGGTTATCTCATACTGATTGAATTTAAGTTTTAATGTCTTGAAATTGAAGACTTATTTTATACTACTAAGTCTTTCAAGGAAAGAGGTTGTCATCAGTTAAGAAAGCTTAAGTTTGATATGTCTGAGGAAAGACTGCTCTTACACAGGAAGCTTTTGAAAATTGCTGTGTTTCACAGATATGCTGAGACCTGAATTTCCTAGCAAAGCCTGTCATACATTTACAAGAAATAAAGTTGTGAAGGACAGTTGTAAGGGAATTCAGGCTGCATCTAGAATATTGGACTAATACTGTGCGAGGCCAAAGAAATATCTATGGCAAATGGGGAAAGGAAATACTCATGCTGATGGAATAAAATACTGATTTAAGAGAGGACCAAAAATCTGCAGTGCACTATAAATATTGTTTTCCCTGCAAATGCACACTGGTGTTTATTATTTTAGAGACTTCTGAGATTCCTTAAAGTGGTAGTATTGCAAAGTGTGTAGTACTACAATCCTATTTTAAAAATAGACACTCACTCTACATTATCTGATTTGGCATGAAGATAGACAAACACAGACTGTTAAAAATACTCTGCTTTTGAAGGAAATATACTGTAATATTAGGATATAATAATAATAGTAATCCTCTTTTGAAAAGCTAAGCAGAATTTCAGTGCCTTGTATTATTTCAGTTGGAGGGAACTAAACTATGTAAGTTATCAGTAACACTGACTCGAGGCTAAAGGTAGCTCCCATCATTAAGAATCAGCCTTTTATGCTTTCATTGGATTTTAGAGATCAGGTTGGGTAAGGACTAATAATCTTTAGAAGCTGAAAAATTTGTATAGCTTGTGGGAAAGATGTGCATACAAACTCATCCATTAAAAAGAAAAAATAATTTTTTATCAGTCTCAGTGGGATCAATGTATATATCTCTGTCAGCACAATCTCCATCTGCTGCTGTTCTGCAAATGTGACTATATATGTATACATTCAGGCAAACCAAGCAAAGCATTATTATGTGGAATAACAACTCAAGTTTTGAACTCTACAGCATGTTGTTCCTGTACCTGGAGCAGTGAGACCTCTTTGACTGTAGAACTGATTATATACAGAGACTTGGGAAGATTCTGTAGTGGCCATAGCTGTAACTGAATGGATTCTTGTTTGGTATGTTTGCTTTTGATGAGAATGAAAATAAGGAGCTTGTTGCTCTGGAAGCCTTACTGGGTATGTACTTGGGAAGTCTGTGCACTGGGGGTTTGTGGTTGGAAGGGAAGTACAAGTGGTGCAAGATCTACAACTCCACTAAGGCTTTAGTTGGACTTCCCTGCTGTTCTTCCCTTCCCTCCTAAGGACAGGGAGCTCTTGCAGTGGAATGGCCAAGCAACGGTGCTGTCCTTGGGTCCAGCCGGCCCTGCCTTCTCTTCTGTCAGTCTTCCTTTTGTATTCATTTAATAACCAGCTGCATTGTTAATGTGCAAGGACTGGTTGTTTTTTATAAGACACTTTTTTGTTTCTTTTAAACTAGAAAGATGAAAACTACAGAAGCCTACCACGAGATACTAGTAGCTGGTCTAACCAGTTTCAGAGAGACAATGCTCGTTCATCGTTAAGTGCCAGTCATCCCATGGTGGACAAGTGGCTGGAGAGGCAAGAACAGGTAATATATATGTGCATATATATATATTACTTTATCAATCTAATCTTTGTGCTACTCCAGACTAGTACAAAGAAGTATGTTCTTATGTGATACAGGCTCTCTAAGCATGGCAGAAGCACCAGCAATATGCTGACTAAATTTGTATGGAATTCCTCCTGCTTCCAAAAAACTTGCATTAACACTGAAATGGACATCTGCAAATTATTTAAGTTTTGAGTCATAAACAAATTTATATAGTATGTGGAGTGCTGCTGTTTTTCACAACTGATACCAGTATGATTGTTTTAATTAATGTTATTTTGATAAGCATTTTGCCATTGAAATCTAATAATACTACTGCAGAGTAGTCATATGTGAGTCAGTTTTGGCATTGCACTTTTAAATGCTTGTTATTCTTAACATCAAAAAGATATTAATTATAAATGTGAAGACTGTTACCATATTTATTTAGTGCACACTTATATTGCTTTTGATTTTTTTTTGTGTTGTTC